>JAANYP010007726.1:0-119760 GCA_020465985.1 Centrapalus pauciflorus | reverse complement strand
AATGACATGACCATGCTCATCCACTTGTTCCTGAAAACCCATTTGTGCCCAAGTTATAGTTTTACCCTTTAGGAGCAGGGTACCAGCTTCCATACTTGTTTCTCTCACACTGATTGCGTTCTTCTTGCATGGCAGTGATCCAATATTGGCATTCTTTTAAGCCTTCATCAATCCCTCTTTGCTCCATCATTGAAAAACAAAAACTAGAGAAACATACAAAGTTCCCTAAGCGTACCACGAGTTGTATCCCTTGTTGACTGTCACCAATTATTTGATCATTGGGGTGCCACCTGATCCCACTTAGGATCATTTTCAATGATGAACCTGAGTTGTTGGGGGGGGGGGGACATCTTCAGCAGGTCTGTTAGAACAGCTCTCAAGCAGTTGCTAGACACACTGTTTGTCTTGAGCTTGTTCACTTGTTGAAACATGTCTTGACACTGTGAAAACATATCATGCTACAGCGGGAACTGGGAAAATCAGCATTGCTAGGGGTCTGGCCTGCAGTTGTAATATAGCAGTTTTACATTTATTCACACAGGGTGTATTGACATAATCATCATCAGTCCATCATGATTAGCAGGTCCACACTGGGTGTTGTGGAAGATTGAGTCCTCTTCATTGATTGAATGCATCAGATCATCAAATGCTAAGTCTCCGAAAACTGATTCAGAAAAAAAGCTTTGGTGGCAGGCATCTGGACTCTTCAAATGGACATATGATAGATTTAATTAATCACCCTTCTTTTGTGTTGTATACTCTGTAGGCTTTGCGAGAGAAGCAGAGTAGCCAACAAACAAAACTCATCAGCTTTAGGTTCAAATTTTGACAGCTGGGGTCCCTTTGTTATTCAGAATGAAACAGGGACCATCCAAATAAAATCGGAAAATAACGGATGAAATATTTGGTTTATCCTTTGAGCAGCTCTGGGAGTCTTGTGAACTTTTAACCAATTAAGGATCTGTTTTGAGGTGTTGAAAAGCAGTCGTTTGTTAACAGCTTTCAGCCCAACATGATGAGGTAACACCCTGCGCACACAGCATTGGTTCTGGCAGCTAGCTTCAATGAGAGTTCGTGTTCTCCTTCCTTTCCGCCTAACTCCACTTTTGTTGCCTGGAGTTCTTACTGGAAAAGTTTTCGCTGATACCTTTCCTCACAGAAGTCATCAAGGTACTGTTTCTAATTCAGTACCCATAATCACTTCTAGCTGCTTACTGCGGCCAGAGTTCAGCGTTTCCATCTTTTGACAAAATCCAATAATTTCTCTAGCTAGCCTCTCCTTTCGCTCTTCGAAAGATCACCCAGGTGTACCTGGGGAAACTCATCAACCCTTACTAGAGGGGATCTTTCTTCCCTCCTCGGCTTGGGACATAACAGCTCCAAACCACGTCCTGTGGATTACGAAGAGTGGAGTATATCAATAGAGATACTGTGTTTGGATTTAAAAGATGTTTTTTTCTCATGCTTGCCTTCTCTCCACAAGCTGTGCAGATTATCTTTCGGCTAAAAGTCATTAGAATGCAAACCTGTCACCAAACTCTTTCTGTAAAGAGTTTTGTTGATGTCTGAAGTTCAGATTTGTGACAGTCTCTGTGCCATAGCCCGTTTAGATCAGCATTTGTTCTTGTGAGAAACAGGTTCGGTTTTTTTTTCCTAAGTTGTGGGGTCCGCAGAATGCAATCCACCACATATACCCCTTTCTTTGTTGATCACACAGCCAATCTTTTTTCCTTGGGAATCCAATATGTAAACCCCGGTGCTCATCAAAGTTAACCTTTTGTAAGCCAGGCATCACACAGTTGGCTTATGCTAACAAGGTTATGTTTTAGCCCAACCAAATAGGCACCCTTTTGAGCCCACTTGCAAGAGCACCAGCCTTTAAGAGTTCCATCTCCCTCAGTGGATCCTTGCAAGTGTCAACAAAAGGTGACTTTGGCCCCTTTTTCAGGCCTGGCTCCCTGAGTTCACTAGCAATTCTTTTAAAACTGTCATGTGTCCTGAGCAGCCCCTGTCCAAGTACCACACCTGGGAGGTTGTTTTCCTGCAAAAGTGATGATAGAGAATTAATTAAATTATTAGTCATTTTTAGGGGAACTCATCACAGAGATGTAGTTCTATCCACTCATCAACTTTGTTGACTGGATTGTGGAATGTTCACACTAATATTCCCTATCTGAATGGTTATACAAACTTGGAATACAATCCTCAGTGACTATGACATTTCCACACCCATGCTTGTGGACTAGTTGTGATGGAAAAGCAGAGAGTTCAAAAGGCCTAATGTCCTCAGATTAAGGACAGTCCTGCCCGATGTGTCTTCTTCTCCACATTGTAAATTTCTCTTTTAGTATTCTTGATGATCTGGAGAAGATCCTTCCGAAACACATTCCTGAGCTGTTTTTGTGATTCTTTCAGCATAGTTTTTGTTTTTAGTTTTTCGATTCTTTGTTGAATCAAACAGCTTTGTCGTGGGATGCGTTCATCGGACAGTTGCACTGACGCATTCGTCCTCTGTTAGTTTCGTTGACGTGTCTTCTGTCTCTCTTTTTGGGTTTAGGGTGCATTTCTGGTTGGGTTAGGGTTAGGTCCTCTTCTGCCTCTGTTGGGGGACAGATTGTCAAGACCGGGAAGCTTGATGTGCTGCTTGTGAGGCTCCACTAGGTGTGGGTAAACGGTAGTCCAGTGGTCTCCGTTTGCAGCAATGGCTTTGCCTTTGCCCCACTGATTTGGTATGCTGCCAGCAGCTACTCACTGTGTGGGTGGTGGTATAAAAAACTTAACTTTTCATTCAAAACCAATTTACCACTATGATTGAATAAATTTATGCAATCACCAGCAGTTTTGTTTTCAACATGCGGACTACTTACCCTTGTTGAAAACAGGCTGCTTACTTTTTGAAAACTTATTTTCAAAGTGTTTAGCATCAAAAGGATTAACATGCTTTTTACCAACAGCTTTGGACTCAGAACCTGTTTTGTAAAGAGGTTTAGCATCCACAGCTTCAGTTTGAACATGTTTTCCTTTCTTTTGCTTGTGTGAGCTAGCAAAGCACTTAGCAGGCTGTCTTGGAGAACAAACTCCAACATCAGCTTTTGAGCAGAGTTCACACAAGCTGTCAGTATTTTGAGGCCTGACAAACCTGTTTGTTGAGATTAGTTTACCATTCACATTTTGAATGAATGTATTTGGAAGTTCACCAAGAGTGGATAAATCTTCTTTCAAATTACTTATCTCAACAATGGAAGCTGCTGTGTCAAGATCCCCTCCAAGATAGGCTTGGATTTGTGCAGGAATCTGTTGACTTATACAATGGCTGACTTTTTGTGCAGATTGGCACCAAGAGTCAACTATCTTTTGAAGCTTGGCATGCTTTATATCTGTTTCTCTCTTTTCTTCCAGTAAAATAGAGTTGATGTGTTTTAATTCATCAAGCTCAGTTTCCAACTTATGGAAACTGTCCAGTTTACTGGATTTAGTTTTAAGATCAGCTTTAAGCTGAGAGATTTCAGATAGTAAAGCATCATGATTCTCAACAGCAGCTTTGAGATCAACAAGCATATATTCAAACATTTTAACTTTTTCTTCAGAACTGTAAGCCATAAAATTTTGTACCTTATACATCATAGTAGGATTCCAGTTCTCTAAGCTGCTGAAGGCTTCAGCTTCAGCCATATCCTGTTTGAAACTGCTTGTTGATGGGACATCAGTGTTGGCCATCAGACATTGATTATCTTCTTCATCAGATGATGAATCAGATTCCTCCCAGTCACATGTCTCTGCCATGAGTCCCTTTTGGCGATTGGAAGACACAGAGTTTTCCAATTTCCTCAGCTTAGCCATGGCCATAAGGTACTTAACCCTATCGCCATCATCCTTGTTAGTCTTGTTGGGTTTGGATAACTGACCAACAGCTTTTGACACACAGTCAGCAGCTATGTGACCAGTTTTGCCACACTTGAAGCACTCAGCTTTGGATTTGTCAAATGCCTTCTTTTTGCCAGCACTTGAACCTCCTTGCAGCATATTTCTTCCAAACCTTTTATTGTTGAACCTTTTGACAAGCATGGCTATCATTTGCTCATCATCTTGTTCAGCGAGATCTGCAGCATCTTCTTCGTCTGACACCTCCTCCTTTTCATCATCCTGCTGATCAGGTTGAATGAACACATCACTCACCTGATTTACAGGCTGTCTCACACTAGCCACAAAGGCTGCACCTCTTCTAGACATTTCCAAGGCATTTCTCTTTTGTTGCCTTGACTGTTCATCATTCAGTAAGGATCCATACAGATTGACCAGATCCATACTTCTGATAGTACCTGAGTTCCTTAGGATTGTTGAAAAGTAGTTCCACTCTTCAGGTAAAATGTCCAGAAATTTATTCACCAGGGTAAGACTGTCCTTGGTGATCCCAACAGCTTTGAGATCATTCACTAGAGCAGTGAACCTGGTGTAGGTTTCAGTGAGAGTCTCCTTTGGTTTAGCAAAGAAGAGTTCATACTGTCTAACAAGATTGTTGATCCTGTTGTCCAGTGTGATTGTGGGTCCATCATAGACGGTACACAAAGTATCCCACATCTCCTTTGCTGTCTTCATTTTCTCAACTTGCTTGAACACATCATCAGGGAGAGAAATGACCAGGTTGTTTCTGGCCTTTGCATCCAGAGCCACCAATCTCTTGTCTTCATCAGACCATTGAGCTTTTGCTTTCTCAAAGGTCCTGATTTCAGGAGAAGCTCCTTCAACCGCTGGAGTTATGGTAGTAACAGAGGTTGGCACATAGGGACCCTCCATCACTATCTCTGGCAGTTGTACATCCAGATTCTCTAAATAGAGCATCATTCTGCACTTCCAACCAAAGAAGTTTTGATGATTAAATTTGGGAGGTTTGCCCATAGAGCCATTGTCATAGTAAGAAGAATTTGCAGCACTGTTGTCCATGGAAACTTGGGAGAATGAGAGATCTAGAATGACACACACTCTAAACTGCTCTGATACCAGTTGTAGGTCCCGAGAGGTTCCCAAAGTATATAGCTTTAAGCTGTAGAGGGGGGTGAATACAGCTATTTAAAAACTACACACTATTTTCTCAATGTTTGTATGTATTATCAACAAATTGTTAATTACAAACAAGCTTGAATGCGGAAAGGTTCAAGCTGAGATGACAGATACAACAGTATGTTCACTAGTCTAAGACAGACTCAAACTAGTATACAATGAATACACTCACTAAGAAGCACTCACTGTGTTTACAAGACTTAAGGAACAGCTTAGGTAAAACAGCTTAGACACACAGATGCTGGTTTACAGAAGACTTGCATGCATGAAGATCACACTTGCACGTTCACTCTTGGTTTTAAGCACTTAGCTTTCTTCACACTTCCTTCTGACCTTAGAAGCTTCCTTTTATACTCACTTAGAGGATCTAAGAGAAACATCTTCATTGGACGGAATGAAAAGGAAAAGTCTTGTTGAAAAGACAACATAACCTTTTCTGCACTTTTCTGAAAAGCAGACTTGTCTTCATATGTGCAGAACTTTTGTCTTTTTACTTTGTCTACTGTTGCATTGCCTTTAACTAATTTCGGAATGTCAACTTTGCGTCTTTCTTCCTTGTAAAGGCCTATTTTGATATAAGAAAAAGGTCTGTCACCCTTTTTCAAATAACCTTTTGTCTTCATGTTACAGAACAGCGTGGGCAGGCTGAGCAGTTCTGTTTTCCACTTTGTCTTCGACTTTGTAAACTGATCTTGTAGTAAAAAACAATACATGATGACTTGGAAACATATTCCATAAAGTGTTTAGCCTGTTCACAAAGAACAGGTTCTGTTCACAAAGAACAGAACACTTTAAAAATGCCCAAGCTGCTCAACAGTGTAGAGCAGCGTAGACAGTTTATGTCCAGCCTGTTCAGCAGACAGAGCAGCTTGGACAAACTGTCTTAGTTGCAACACATGCAACATATAGAACAGCTTTAGACTGATATTGCAAATCATTTTCAGGTTTCAATAAGGCATATAACAGGCCTTAACTTCAACCTTCAAAAGCATCAACAGGTTTGATTATAAAATCTCCCCCTCAGATGTAGAACAGGTTTGACTGAGGCCTTTTTGTGCCTAACAATAGTGCATGAACAACCAAAAGATTTTAGAAAGGCTACTAAGGGAACTCTGTGATGGCATAACTCATATGGAGTTTTCCCTTGTGACTGAACAATTTGAACCCTATTTAGCACATAACAAGCTGTATTAACTGCTTCTGCCCAAAAGGTCATTGGCAGTTTGGAATCAGCTAGCATGGTTCTAGCAGCCTCTATTAAAGTTTTATTCTTCCTTTCAGCTACACCACTTTGTTGTGGTGTTCTAGGTGCACTATATTGCCTTGCAATACCTTTAGGGGGCGTTTGGTTCACAGAATCTGATGGAATTTGATGGAATTGGAATGAAAATTCCATTCCGATATGTTGTTTGGTAGTAAAAAAGAATGGAATGAAGATTCCTTTTTTTAAAAAAAACACCACTTTTGAAGGAATCTATTTTCCTTGGGTTAGTGCCATGGAATTTAAATTCCATTCCAAATATTTTATCAGTTTTAAAACCAAATCTTAGACTTCATCTTCACCCGCCTCCATTTCTATTCCGACAGATTCCATTCCTTCCAGAATTCCATTCCTTGACAGATTCCATTCCAGGAATAAAGATTCTGCGAACCAAACGTCGCCTTAGACTCACAGAAACTGTTTAGGATATGATTTTTAAACTCAGTTCCATTGTCTGACCTGATCACCTTAACTTTTAAGTTTGATTGGTTTTCTATCTTAAGGATAAAGGATTTGACTAGCTTAGCAGTTTCATCCTTAGTCTTAAGAAAGTAAACCCATGTAAATCTGGTGAAATCATCAACAATGACTAAACAGTAAGCTCTTTTATTCAAACTCAAGACAGATGTTGGACCAAAGAGATCCATATGAATAAGATGAAGAGCAGATGAGATTGAATTTACCTCTTTGGCCTTATGAGAAGTTTTGTGTTGCTTGCCTTTAAGACATGCTACACAATGATCATCACATATGAACTCCTTTTGTGGTAAACCTCTTACCAAGTTCTTTTTGACTAAAACATTCATAGATTTGAAGTTCATGTGACACATCCTTCTGTGCCAAAGAGCAGATTCATTAGATGATGCTTTGGATATCAAACAGCTTAAAGTATTTGATTTGGATAAAAGTTCTGTGTCCAAACAATAGACATTGTCCTTTCTTGGTGTTCTAAGTAAAACAAGATTTTCAGGAATTTTAAAATCTTTTGAAAGGACAATACACTCAGAGTCTGTGAACAGAACAATATTTTGTTTATCACAGATTTGAGACACACTTAGTAAATTATACTTCAGCTGTTCAACATACAAAACATCATTGAAGATCATATTGCCTGCTTTGACAGTACCCTTGCCTATTACCTTACCTCCCTTGGAATTTCCACTAAATGCAACAAACCATCCTTCAAAGCTTTTGACATTTGACAAGCATTCAGAATTGCCTGTCATGTGCCTAGAGCATCCACTATCCATATGCCATCTTGTCATATGATGGATCCTGTGGGTGTCCTGCACAAAAAAAAAAGCTTAGTTAGTAGTGGAGTAAACCCAAACCAAATTGGTTTTGGGTTGTCCTTGTGCATTGACATAACTAACACTGTTTGTGTCTTTTTAAACTTTGTGAGATCCACTGGTGGATTTTGTGAAGAGTATTTAGTTATGACATGAGGTATCCTGGTGTTCTTTCCAATCTTTTCATTAACAGTCTCAGATGATCCACTACCAGTTCCAGTTTTAGACTTAGCAGTTTGAACTGAGGGTTTAGTGCTAACAGCTTCAGAGTTTGCACTACCAGTTCCAACTTTAGACTTAACAGTTTCAACATCTGCATCAACAGTTTGATCTGTGATTTTGGCTTTAACACTCCATATCTTTTTAATATTTGCTTTGGATTTTGCTAAAACTTGTTTTTGGTGTGTAGGCTGTCTTTTGTTGACTTTTAAGTACCTGTGGTCAACTGTCTTCTTTGGAACTGGTGTAACAGGTGGTTTGGCCTTTGAATTTTTTGAGTTTTCAACAATTGCCTGTTTTTGAACCACAGTCAGTTTTGCAACAGATGGTTTATATAAACAATGTCTGGCCAAATGGTTTTTTATAGCCACAATGGAAACATCTTTTGGCTGTTTTGATTTGAGAACCAGTTTTGTTAGACCATAACTGGTTCTTGTTCCTTTGATTTCCCCTTACTTGCTGTTGTGTGAGAAACTTTTGGACACCATACTTTTGGCATGTGCATATTGGAACAGTCTTACCCCTTTTATTAGTTTTTGAGGAAGATGCAATATTACAGTTAGAAGGTACAGGAGCATGTGGAGCATTTTTGCAGACACTCATCTTCCCTTTTTCTTTCTCACTGGGGTTTTTAATGAAACTGAAGGTAGGAGGTTCTATAGGTGCACTCATTGTTTTGACCTTTCTCTCAACTTCTTTATACTCACAGCCTTCATTTGGAATCAGTTCTTCTTTAGATTCAGGCTTGACTTCAAGGATAGAATCTACAGTTTTCATTGTCTCATCTAATGGTTCATTCACAAGCCTATCAGCAACTTCACTCATGGGATGAATGTATTTGTTGTTGTAAGGGGGTGGAGTTGCTTTATATCCTATACCTTCTTTGGGATTGAGTTGAGATTTTACTCTATCTTTAAATTGAACCTCCATTAGGTGTTCTAGCTTTTGATTTGCCAGCTTGAAGTTTCCTAAATCTATATTAACAGATTTCATTTTGTTGTTAGCTTCTAACACCTTCTGTTCAGCCTCATCTAGTTTTTTATTTAGGGTCTCTATTTTCTTATTCAGTTCCTTTTTCTCCCACTCATGATATGTTCTATCATGTCCCATCTGAATCTCATTATCCTTATAGTCATTGATCTGTTTTTCAAGATCTTCTATAACCTGCATGTACTCATATCTCCTTTCTTCCATCTTAGCTAGAGTTTTGCAATTGCTCTCATTATGATCTCTGTACCCTTTAACCATATTTTTGCATGTTTGAGAACAGAGTTTAGCATTTACCTAAGATGGTAGTTCAGTGGAAGTGGCATTAGATGTTTCTGCCATAAGAGCTTGATTTTAAAATTCCTCTTCTGTCTGATCACTCCAGTCAAACACATTATCTTCTTGAGAGACAAGAGCTTGTGATGATGAAGCTTGATTAGTTTGCTGAGGTCTTGGTGGCTGTAGACCTTAGGATCTGCATTCTCTAGCAAAGTGACCAAGCTTGTGGCATTAAAAGCATTCAACTTTTGATTTATCAAATGCTGGTTTTCCTTCTGATCTGGCTTGAAAGTTTGGTCTGCCAGTTCTTTTAAGGATTCTTTTGGCCCTCATAGTCAACATACCATGCTGCCATTTCAAGTCCATCTCTTCTAAATCATCTGGATGGATTTGTTCTAAATCTTCAGCATTTAGAGCAAACAGTCCATCACTTGCAACAAAAGCTTCATAATGAACTTCAGTAGAGTTACCATCAGCTCCTAAAGAAGAATCACAACAGTTTGATTTATCAGTTAATGCTGATGACAGCAGAGCAGTGTTGTGATTGTAAGAAAAAGATTTCTTTTTATTTTCAATTTCAGATTCAAACACTCTCAAGCTGTTGTAAAGGTCATCCAATTCTATTTCATCAAGAGTGTCTTTGGTTCTCCATTGGGCAGCATAGACTGTCCATTCTTCACCAAGTGATCTGAGGAATTTTCTGTTTACTTCATCTTGATCCTGGCTGACTTTGGCACTTTCCAGTTCACCTATAAGCTTATTAAACTTGTCAAAGATCTGAGTAAGGTTTTCATTCTTGCCACCAGAAAAGTTTTCATACTGCTATTTTAAAAGATCCTTTTGATTCCTTTTGGTGCTAGCATTGCCAGCAAATCTTTACTCAAAAGCAATCCAAAGAGAATGAGCAGTATAGAACTTTTTAAACTGATGTTGATAGGTATTAGGAATGGCTATTTGTAAAAGAGTAAGAGCTTTCACTTCATTCATTCTATCCATTCTTTCAAGTTCATTCTTTGGAGGTGTTTTTATAGGTTTACCCTCAGCATCTAGTTCTGGATCAACTACAGGAGGATATTCAACAGCTTCACAAACGACATAATCAATAAATTGAATATGCTGTTGAATCCTGAGTTTCCACATCTCGAACTCAGTGGGTTTGAGCATAGGCACTTTGAGTCCTTGCCCAGATCCACTACTGCTATTTTCAAACTCCATTGCAGAAAAATAAAATTTTTTTAAAAAAGTTTCTGACTTTGAAACAAAGAATAATAAACAGAACCTTAGGCTCTGATACCACTTGTCAAGATCAAAATCACCACCTAAGATTAACTGGTTTGAATAAATCAGAGTGTAAACCAATAACCTTGTATTGAATCAAAGTCCAATTAAGAAGTTTGCGGAATAACACTTAATTGTTTTAAGAAAAACTTTCAGAATAAATAACACATAAATATAATCAAAAATCAAATCTTTTATATTGCCAAACTCACTGATTACAATCACCTCTAATCTGTTTGATTAGACAAAGAACACAGACTGTTCTTAGGGTTTGACAACCTTAGAGGTTTTAGAAACTTTATCAGAACGCAATTACAATTGAAGCACACGAGTACAAAACTTGCACATACAAACTTACAATCGAAAGACCTAGTCTATCTATATATAGCCTTCTGATTTGTTTCCTTGAAGAACTCTGATTTCTCTGGTAGTAGATATGCTTGGAAGATATTCAAATCTTGAAATATAAATCACTTCCTGAATTTCAGCACTTTCTGTTGTTAATCTGTTGAGCAGCTTGAACTTTTAACTCTGGCAGCTCGAACTTTTGAACTAGCAGCTCGAACTTATTCAACTAACAGCTTGAACTTTGTAATTACACAGAAAAACTACTAACAGTCTGAGAAATCTAACTAACAGCTTGACATACTTAGAATATTTCCCAACAGCGTAGTTGAGCTGGGTAATCAGTCGGACCATTCTCCTGAGCTTCAGTCCCTAGGACCAGAATTGGCCTCAAATCTACTGTCGAGAAAGCAATCGGCTCCCCATTTACTGATGCCCTGAGTACGGTGGGGTGGGTAGAGCTGTCTAGATGCAATGTATTCCAAAATTGGCGAATGTACTGAATCATCAAAGTGGGGTTATGCGTTAATGCATATGCTACTCGTGTTCCGGTCAGAAAGGCCAGAATGTCCCTGTATGGCCCTGCTTCTGGTGCCTGCATATCAATGCTGACCACCATATTGTGCTTGTTCACAAACGCGTGCTCTGCCATTCCTGCACATGCAACAAAAACTTTAAATTTGAAAATTTTAATTTGTGAAAACATATAGGTTCGCACGAACTTAAGGAAGTTCATACAAACTTAGAATCGAACGAACTTAATTTTGAAATTTAAAATAAGTTCGCACGAACTTAATATGGTTAAGTTCGTACGAACTTGTTCTCTTGAAAAAGTTCGTGGTCGGCATTTGGATTTTTAATTCCAACAGTTTAACCCTTCTTAGACTTAATCAACACATGAAACTAGTCCTAATAGGTTCAAGTCGAGTTTATTAAGGTTCCATTGTAAGTTTTATACCCAATACAAATCAAAAATCGAAAGTCATTATCCCCATTTTGATTCGGACACCAACACAAAATTTAACCGTTAAATATCCAATTAACCTCTCCTAACTTACTTTCTTTGATGTTTAAAAGGTAAACCGAAAGCATGGTTGTTAAGTTCAAGAGGAAACAATGGGTATCTTCGTGAAACAGGAAAAAAATCGTAATGTGTTCGATAAGTTCGTAATCTCCAGGTAAGTTCATGATCGCTGTTAAGTTCGTGAGGAACAAGTTCGTTCAAGGTAGGTGAACGAATTTAATGTTTTGGCACTATTAATAGGCCCCACATACTATCTACGAACTTAGTTGCTATAAGTTCGTACGAACTTAGTTGCCATAAGTTCCTATAGACTTATATGTCATGAACTTAATTTAACCCTTTAAAAACAGAAATATTTTCAACTTATCTCGGAGTACCTCACTTTGAGCAACTGATTATTACGCGTCTATTGTATTTCCAACTGGAATAAATCCAAGTATATGACCTCGTTCCTACCTACTTTAAATTTACCTAATAAAATGAGAATTAAAGATATAAATAAATTGAAAGAAATGAAAATTAAAGAAAAAATAACACAAAATATTTTTGCAAGAGAGTTATAGAAGATTCAATCAGATAGCTCCGCTAAAGCACTTCTGGTGTTGCACTTTCACACTTTAAAATTTTTAACATCCCTTTATTGTTTGTTGCAACATACACACCATGTGGATTATCAGTATTGTTGTCAACTTAAACACGCAACAGTATAACTTTCCTTTAGCCTTTTTATTTATCAAGAAATTACCTTACGTGTCACATGCTTAGACATACTTCTGTGATCAAGACATACATAAAATCATTATGACTTTTTGGTATTTTCAAATCACCTTTAAAAGGAAAACGTCGGACACAGGTCTGTACTGACGTACAACAAAGTGTCTTGGATTGTCTTAGGGTAGAGCATACTTCTCATATTTAGCCAAGATAGCTGTGACGGGTCTATACTTACGTACAACAAAGCGACATATCTTGCTATATTAAGTCAAAACAGCGGTGACAGGTCTGTACTGACGTACAACAAAGTGACATGTCTTGACTTTCTTTTCGACTCATGCTTGCTCTTTGTTTAAGATGTATTTTGATGAAGTGATACATCTCCCAGACTGATTTACATACCTCATTCATAATTAAATTTTATGTAAGCCTATAACACAGAAATTAAGACCTATTGATCATACGTCTAGGGTAGTAACACATACGACAATTTCTGGATTATTTTATGGGCTTTTAGGAAATTCTTCATGTTTTATGTCTACCAACCATCAGAACATGAATAAGTACATCACTGAAGTTTAGAGTGCATTATGTGTGAAAGTTTAACACATAAAGTTTGTTAGGTTTTGCTAAATCTCGTCATGTTGAACCTTGAACTCTATGACCTCTCTCCTTGTTTTTATTTTTTATTTTTTATATTTTAGAAAATTAACTAGAAAGACAAAATAAAAGCTAAAAAGTAAAGAAAATCTATCTAATGAGGTCAGGTTACTCTATTTTGCATCCCGTTTAGTTACACTAAATAACTCATAGTGTGATCTATCAAATGCTTTTGTGAAAAAATCCGCATCGTTGTCTTCCGTTGGAACTTTTACCAACTTAATCAGGTTTTTCTCTGCATAGTCACAAATAAAATGACGACGTATATCAATGTGCTTAGTCTTACTGTACTTTACCGGATTATTGGTTAATTCTATTATGGATTCGTTGTCTATCCTAATAGGAGTATGAGTATAAGTCAAACCGCAATCCCGCAATTGTTGTTGGATCCATAGAACCTATGAACAACAACTACCCGCAGCTACATATTCGGCTTCACATGTGGATTCGGCTACCGAAGTCTGTTTCTTACATTGCCAGGACACCGGTCTCCCTCCTAAGAACTGACAACCTCCGGTTGTCGATTTTCTGTTCAAGCTGCACCCTCCATAGTCTGAGTCTATGTAAGCTTCCAATTCTAGATCTCCAGCGGCATGATACCAAAGGCCCAGCTTCGGTTTTGACTTCAGGTATCTCAGAATCCGCTTCACATCTTTCATATGCATCTCTTTAGGGTTGGCTTGAAACCTGGCACATAGACAAATAGCAAACATAATGTCAGGTCTGGAATCAGTTAGATACATAAGTGACCTGATCATGGCTCGATATAACGTCGGATCCACATCAGTATCACTTTCGGTACCCGGTCCGAGATTGTGGTTGACTTGAATTGGTGTACTGAAATGTGACGTGAGTTTTGTTGCTGCCACCCAGAAGTGCTCTAGTATCTCATAGACATACTTCGTTTGATGAATGAACATACCCTACTTTCGTTGTTCAACTTGTAAACCTAGAAAGAAATTCAGCTCCCCCATCGCACTCTTCTCAAATTTTAACTTCATGACCTTCTCAAAGTCCTTGCACAGTTGTTCATTTGACGAACCAAAGATTATATCGTCCACATAGACTTGTACCAGTAGAAAATCATCCTTTCTCCACTTAATGAATAATGTACTATCTATACGTCCTCACTCGAAACCATTTTCCAAGAGATGAGTAGATAGTGTCTCATACCAAGCCCTGGGTGCCTGATGTAACCCATATAAAGCCTTATCCAATTTATATACTCTTTACGGATGCATAGGATCTATAAACCCTGGCGGTTGCTCGACATACACCAGTTCTTTTACCTTCCCGTACAAGAAGGCACTCTTGACGTCTAGTTGATAAACTTTAAAGCCCTTGAAGGATGCAAGCACGAGAAACAGTCAGATAGCTTCAAGCTTTGCTACTGGTGCAAACAATTCATTGTAGTCTATCCCTTCTTATGGGTTGAAACCGTTGACTATAAGTCTTGCTTTGTTTTGAGTAACAATGCATCAATTATCTCTTTTACACTTACAGACCCATTTGGTCCCTATTGCAACTTCTCCACGCGGCAAAGGCACTAACTCCCAGACTTGCAGTTTCTTGAACCGTGAGAGTTCCTCCTGCATTGCTTCAACCCAAGAATTGTCTTTTAGAGTCATTTGAATATTCTTCGGCTAAACTTGAGAAATGAAACATGAGTACAAACAAGTGTGGAATGCTTCGGAGTCTTTGATCATCGATAACAGCCCTATGTCAATATTCACATTACTCCGAGTTTGCACTCCTGCATTTGGATTCCCAATAATCTCCTCTAGTGAGTGATCCTTATGTACTTTCGATGTTTGTCTGACGTTGGTGTGACTTCAGACCGAACATCCTCCTCATGATCAAATAACCATTAAATGATTTAAATACAGAGTCATAATCAAATAACTATTCTGGACCTATTTGGGGCTCATGCGTATAACTGGTAATATCGATGTTAAACACAATTTCTACAGTACTTGTGGTTTTGTTAAAAACCCTCTTGTTTGGTGAATTTGGAACATAACCTAGGAAGTATCCTTCGTCTACCTTTTCATCAAACTTAGGTTGATGTTTAGTTTTCAATAAAGTACACGACACCCCAAGTGTTTCAAAACCAGTTAAATTTGGTGGACGTTTATCTAAAATCTCATAACAGGTTTTGTTCAGAGATTTGACAGTAAGGACTCTATTTAAAACATGACATGCGGTATTCACTGCTTCCCCCAAAACATTGTAGGAAGCTTTGAATCCGAAAGCATAGTCCTTGCTGCTTCAATCAATGTTCTGTTCTTTCGTTCTGCCACTCCATTTTGTTGTGACTCATATGGTGTACTAAACTGATGCACTATGCCTTTAGTTAGGAAGTATACATCCATTACTGCATTCTTGAACTCAATTCCGTTATCACTTCTAATATGCTTCACCCTTTTTCCCATAGGCATTCTCTATTTGGTCTAAGAACCCAATCAGCGTGTCTGTTGTTTCGTCCTTTGTACCTAAAAAGAAAACCCAAGAAAATCGTGAGTAATCATCAGTGATAACCAAACAATACCAACTTCCACCTATACTCCTTTTATTGATTGGACCAAAAAGATCCATATGGAGCAGATCAAAAGTGGAGAAATTTGAGTTCTGAGTCTTAGACTTGTGTGCCTTCTTTTGTTGTTTCCCTTTCTTGCAAGGCACACACTTTTCTTCAAATTGGAAGCTCTTCATTCATACACCTTGCACAAGGCCATTTTTAGCGATGAAGTTCATCTTCCTTAAGTGCAGGTGAGCCATTCGCCTGTGCCACAGTAAAGATTCTGATTCTGAAGCTTTGGATAGTAAACATGTAAATCCCATTGAAACACCTGCTATGGACATGTCCATCGTATATAGATTATTCTTCCTTGGATCCCTCACCATTATCCACTCTTCAGGAATTTTAAACTCAGGCTTCAGTAGTAGCGCTTCCTTCTCAGTAAAGTGTACTGAATGTTGCCTATTACATATTTGAGAGATACTAATGAGATTATGATCAACCTTCTCTACATAGTAGACTTGCTCGAGAGTGATGTTCCCATTAGTGACCGTTCCTAATCCAGTGATATCTCCTCCTTTATTCCCAGCAAAAGAAACAAACCCTTTATTCCCGCTTTTGAAGTCTGTCAGTAGACTTCTCTCCCCGGTCATGAGAGCAACCACTATCCACATACCACTTGTTGCTCGGACCTGTAGCTGACTCCTGCACATGAAACAAAACAAGTTAGTTATCATAGGGAACCCAAGCCATGACTAACTTCGTAATACCTTTCTCATCCACAAACGTGAATTCTTTAAAATACTCATCTCTCCTTTTAGGTGACTTGGGTTTTTGTTCAAGAACAGGTTGTGAATTAGAGTGATTAACATCTACTCTTTGCCTTTGGATTGGTCTTTGTTGTTCAGTCCTAGAATAATGTCTATTTTAGTACATCTCACTGTGATAATTCTCGGCTCTACTTGGTGCCTGATGTCTATTAGGAGTACGAGACCTAACTAGAGTGTGACTCCAATTTGGTGTATGATTCCTAAGGATGGCTTGGGGCCAAACTTTGAATGACCTGGGAATCTATTCGGTGAATTATTCCTAGGTCCTTCAATTTTTCTGGTAAACACCGGTGTCTGTCTGCTACCTAATGTTGACATCACACTAGAGTTCTTCTCTGAACTGTGAGAACTACTCATGCTCGCATCACAAAGCATTGTTTTCAAGGTAGGTTGTTCTTGTTTCCCTTTGTTCGGAATAGACTCTGTTTTCTTATAGGGACAACCTGAAGCAACATGACCTTTCTTATGACACTTAAAACAAGACATCTTCTCAATTGATTTCTTATTTGCACTTTTTGTCTTAGGTGTCACACTAACATCCTTTTTGTTTTGATTAATTGCCTTGTTCATCTCCTCTTTTTTCTTATCCCTTACAGTTTCAGCTTCACCTAGTTTTGGCATACTACTAGATTCCACAAATTGTACTGCTTTCTTAACCTGAGGGATAGGTGTTGACACTTCAGTTGACTCATTTACCTTTACTTCCTTTGTTTTAACTGTTTCCATGGCCTCAACCTGAGGAACAAGTACGTAGTTGCTATTGAAGGGTGGAGGCACATCTTGATATCCTAGGCCAGTCGGCTTCTTAGACTGTCTCTGTGAATCTAAGATCTTGCCTAAAGTCAAGGACGAATTCCTAAACTTTTCAATCTTGTTGTTTGCCTCAGCCACCCTAACTCTAGCGTCTACTTATTCTACATCTTTCAAGGAGATCTCTTTTGGATAGCGATTCTACATGCTCATAAATCAGTTCATTCCTGACACATTGTTCAATTAACTTGTCTTGCAGAACTATCATATCTTGAGCACCAGCTTTAAGTTTAGCTTTAAGATTCTCCTTGATATCTAATAAACTAACATTATCAGATTTTTACGATTGAATTTGAGCTGTCATTGATGAATGTGTCTCTAGTACCAAATTCAGTTTATCTTTAAGAGTAGTACATAAGACACATAAATCATTTAAAGTAGAAAATTTTAGAGTTACCTTTTTCCTGTCAGATTCGATGTTGGCCATCTGAGCTGCAAACTCCGAAGTATTCAGCTTCTCAGTGTTCTCCAGTACCAATGGATCTAAATCGGACTGTTGGGTATCCTCTTCCTTTACTTCTTCTGCTCCAATATATTTCTTTTTATAAGCTTCTGTCACTTCAGCCATGTGAGCTCTAGTGGTCGCCTCTGAATGCGTATTCCAATCATACGTACCATCTAACTGTTTGTTAGAAGACATGTTTGTGATTAAACAAGCCACTGAACCTTGATTCCCGGAACCGGTAGAATTCTGACGTCCTGAGATCTGATAATTATCTACCTTAGGTCTTTGACACTCTCTAGCAAAGTGTCCCAACCCCTGACAGTTGTAACATTTGACCTTTGATTTGTCAAATCCAACACTATTCACCCTTAGAGTTCTGCCTGTTCTTTTCATGAATCTTTTGATTCTCTGTGCGACCATGGCCAGTTGCCATTGTAGGTCCATGGTCTTTGACAAATCAAAAGTCAAATCCAACACTATTCCTAAGGTCTGATAATCATCCACCTTAGGTCTTTAACACTCTCTAGCAAAGTGTCCCAACCCCTGACAGTTGTAACATTTGACATTTGATTTGTCAAATCCAACACTATTCACACTTAGAGTTCTGCCTGTTCTTTTCATGAATCTTTTGATTCTCTGTGCGACCATGGCCAGTTGCCATTGTAGGTCCATTTTCTCCAAATCATTAGGATCAACTTGATCAAAGTCTTATTCCCAGAGTGTCGGATCATTGATCTTCCCTTAAATACAGTTCTCATATGCTTTTATAAATGACGCTAGAAGCTTGAGTTGCTCCTCAGCAGTCTTAGCACTCATCGGCATCTTTGTGTACCCTTGAGTTGATGATCCTGAAGTATAGCTCTGTGGCTGATCATCTGTTTTTGAGAAACCCAGATGAGCCCTACCCGTAGATTCTTCTATTTCTCCTGGTATGCCGTCTTGTTCCCCCAGTAAAGAATGTTGTAGCTCCAGACTTAGTTGCACTTGATGTAGATGGCTTAGTCTTACCAAAGTACATCTCCGGATCTTGTACCTGATAATACTCCATTTCTTTATTCTGCATTTGAATTTATGAGCTCTCAGCATCCCAGTTACTTCCTCAAACTTTCCAGATCGACCCTCTCTTCTGATAATTCTTGCGACTACTTCAGCATAAGGGTCGTCTCCTAAGTTGATAACGTTCTTCCAGGCTAACTCTTTGACTTCACATTTTGGCAACGAGCTGAAATCCTTCAGCCTTTTTTTTTAGGTATTGCAGCCCATCTCTTCTCTTAAAAACAAATAGCTGCAGTTCCTTGTCAAAGAACCAGCTCAAAATACCACCTGACAAATCTCCTGCACCTGACAATTTCATCTTTTTCTTTTTGGCGAACTCTATCTTCTCTTCTTCTCTCTTGAACCACCATTTCTTCTTTCTTCTTTTGTAAGCTCCCTGTCTGGCATCTCAAAATCTGATTCATCATTAAGTGTATATCTTTGCACATCTAGATCTATCTGATTCTAATTATGCTTTTACAAAGTAGTGTACATCTCCCACTTCGACGGTAAAGCATCCAGAAGTTTGTCAATCTTCTCTGATTCTTTATAATCAACCCTATGATTATCCAGTTCAGTCAAAAGTTGATAGAACGAGTGATCACTTCATCCAGACTCTCATTCTTCAGACACATGAAGATTGTGAATTGTTGCTTCAGCAAGTCGGTTCTCCCCTTCCTAACTTGTGGATTTCCCTCATACCTTCTTTCCAAATCCTCCCAAAGTTCTTTCGAGGTCCTGTGGTGTTTGAAAGTATGTAGAATCCAGAGGCAGAGACATCTTGATTGAAGATAATGCTCGATTCTCAGCTTCATAGATCTTCTTATCCTCATCCTTCATCTGCTGATAAGTAAGAACTTTCATCCTGCCCTCAAGTTCCTGAGTTGGTGGTACATATCCTTCGTCGATACAGATCCACATTCTCATGTCATTGTAACGAGCAATGTTTGCAAACCTGTCTTTCACCAATAGTAGTCCTCAATTTTCATGAGATTTGGTAGGGAGCTCAATTTACCAACTTCATGATCCATTTCCATAAACCTGTGTAAACATGACATTCTTGAAAACTTTTTTTCACAAACTTAATTAATTAATTTTTAAAATGAATTTTAAACAAGTTCGTACGGACTTATAATAAGTTCGCACGAATTTATTACCAATTTAACTTTGTTTGATATTAAGTTCGTGAGCCTCAAGTTCGTAAAAACTAAATTTGTTTTGACAAGTTCGTGAATCCCAAGTTTCTGACAAGTCCGTGGCTCAAGTTCGTACGAACTTAATATGCCAAGTTCGTCAAACCCTAATACTGACAAGTCCGTGGAAACCTAGACTAAGTTTGTGAGGGCGGTTGAAAAACGAATTTTTTCAAAAACTCGGATTAATTCATCGTGTTTAAGTCTAAAAACGATGAATCCCACTGGCTAAATGAACTCAGGTGATCGTAGATGAGAAAAACTACTCAAATCAACGTAAAAATTCGAGAAAAATTGTGATTTATCTGAAAAAACGCCTAGAAACCTTTGAATGTTCAACGAAACACGAAGAACACACAACGAAATGCTCTGGTACCAGTTGTAAGGTCCCTCCCTAGCAGGATCTATCAAACCATTGTGGCGTCAAACGAGTGTGGAATCCTCGTTTAACGATAACAGATCAAACACAAATACCCACACAGGAAAACTGAGCCAAGACGATGTTAGTTGACAGAATATCAACACCACAAACTGTATCGCTCCTCTGATCGCTCTATTGCTGTAAAACTATCTGAAAGTTATGGTTGTCAAGTGTATGAAGTTCTTGAGCATAAGTTCATGATATACATGCTAAGTTCGTGCATGGCCCAAGCCCACAAATTTATGAGTTCAAGCCCATGCAGCTAAGTTCGTATGAACTTATCAGATATAAGTTCATATGAACTTATTAGCCATAAGTTCGTACGAACTTATCAGCCATAAGTTCATACCTACTAAATCATGAACTTATCATGTGATCATGAACTTATCAATCAATCATGAACTTAATACACAATCATGAACTTAAGACATAAACATGAACATATAATCATGAATTTGTTTTCATAAGGCATTATCTATTACAATTGACTATCAATAACAAACTAGACTGTTGTCGTCACACCGGGTGTACCAACAAGATATATATCAAAGGAATTGTAGGTTTATATTGCAGAAGATATCTCAAAGGATGTCCTTTCGGAATCTCAACAATGACTTTGTGACTCACTTTTATAATAGAAGGGTCAAGTGGATGGTTGTTATCAGATAAGAGCAGAAAATGATTGGGTTCGACAGATGGGTTTCAGGAATTGGTGATGTGGGTTTTGGACCATCAATGGAAGTGTATTTGACAGGTTTAGAGGCAATGGTACGATTGGATGAGGATTGAGAATTTGAAGAGTTGGAATAATTTGTGGGTATGTGGGAAGCCATTTGTAACCTGTAAAAACAACAAACATGTTAGACACATCACGAAAATACAAATGTTACCTACAGATAAAGAAAAATAACATTTTACAAGAAATTAGAAGAAATTGTGTTACATTGTATACAACATCGGGATTCCAGACAATAATATTAAAATATTACTGTGAGGACTCCAAAGTTAACCATAAACGGACCAATGTTAATGAAAGACAAATTTTTAAAATTTAACTTGTTATGTGTTAATTTTCTTTGAAAATTAAATTTCCACACTTCGAAAATATTTTGAATTGAAACTCGAATGAAGTACAAAGATTCTCGAAATATATTACTGAATTTTGAATGAATTAGAATAAGTCCCGATTGACAAAGGATAAAACTCGAACGATTAAGGGTCAATCTCGAATGATGTTGGATCAATTTCGAATAGAGTGCTATGAAATCTGTGGTCAGAAGCATGAATCTCATTCAAGACTGAATGAATTTTGAAGGTGTCTTTATGACTCTCGTACAATATAGCCAACAATTTGAGTACTTAGTCCTGAATCTCGAAGGATAAGTAGTAAATCTCGAATTAAGTGGCATCAATATCGAATGAGAGTTAATAAAAGTCGAATAAACATTATCAATTTCGAATTAAATTAAGTAAAATTCGAATAAAACTAAGTTAAACTCGAATATTACTTAATAAAATTCGGATATTACTAAATGAAATTCGAATATCAATGTATGAAAGTCAAATGAAACTTACTAAAACTCGGATAACAGATCATTCGAGATTTATCATTAAAAAATTTCTAAGTCCTTAACACACTGATAAAATCGAAATACACATATACAGATTAAAAGCCAAAACAATTTACATTTCTAAACTCGAAAAACTAATCTAACAAAAACTCTTTACTGAACTACAACTAAAAACAACAAAAATGAACCCAAATCACACATTTACCGGTTAGTTTGTTATAAAAGCTTACATGTCATATTAATATCTGATTTGGAATTTAAAATTTTTATTGTTTTCTGAAATAACATTTTACTAATGAGGTGTCTTTTTTTATAACTAGATTATATATTATTTTGATCATTCTTATTATTATGTTCATGTTCTTCGTCGACTTCATCGGAGCTTTAAATCATGAAGGGGCCCTTGATTGAAGTCCATAAAACATTTATTTTCTTTTAATAATAATAATAAATCCAAATCAGCATTATATAATAAACTGATATGTCGCATTTTAATCTTTTACCGGTATAGCCGGTTACAGGTCAACAAAAGTACCATATAAAGAATAAAAAGACAGTAGTTGTACCATATGGATAATTAAAAAAGTATTTGTATCATATGAATACATTTTAAAAAGTAGACAACTATTGTATGACTTTAGCCCCGAATTAAAACATGTATGTACCATCATATGTTTCGAAATTTTAAATCCATGAGTATATCACCATTACTCACAAACTCATACAATCAATTTGAACTATGAAAGACACATGCAAGATTTTAGAAATTTCAGGTTTTGAGTTTTTGAAGAACAAGAACACACACAGACACAGTGAACCATAAAATCAGATAAGCGCAGAAATGATGTAAAAACAGTAAAAGGAACATGAAAAACTTACAAATTTGCAAGAAAAACTTCGATTTAATCTTGAAATATTGTTGTTGAACTTTGATTGAACCAAGAGAAAAAAGGAAGAAAAAGGCGGTGCACAATATCCAATATATTGAAAAAGTGATTTTGAAATTCAAATTTCAAATATAAACCTTGAAAAATGTTATACCCAGCCCATTCTCTTTCTTTCCCTTTTCTTTTAAGCCCATTTCGCCCAATTAACAATAAAAAATTGCTCCCCTTTGAATTATCTGGTTTTGCTCCCCCTCAAATTGAGGTCATTTTTAAAGGCTCCCCCTGCAATCAAACACATTAAAGAAAAATTGGACAAGCAATTAAAATCAGATTTGCAGATAAAATTTTCAGTTAGCTCCCCCTGCACAAGACAATCCAACACCAGTTAAATCTTGTAAAAGTCAGTACTTATAAAGGCCAAGAGATTAACTTAAATTAGATCAAGTAAAAAACTGAAATTTATAAAATTATATTTTGTAGCAACTGAATATTTAGATCTAACAATTCAGCATACCTAATTTGTATACCAAAAAATTAAACCAATTTCATCTAATGTGTTGGTAAACAAATCAGCTAACTGATATTCAATAGGTACAAAATATAATTCAACATTACCGTTTTCTACATGATCTTTAATGAAATGATATCGGATGTCGATGTGCTTTGTTTTAGAGTGTTGCACTGGATGTGATACTATAGCTATTGCACTCTGAGAATCACAGTATAATTCTCATATAAAGCAAGCATTCAACAATATCATATATAACTCAAGAACATCAAGAACATGAAGAGCAATGTTAGGAATATAATAAGAACATTCAAAGCAATATGATTAACCTTAAGATGTCTGCAACGTACGTACAAATGTTGAATGAATTGGTTACATATGAGAAACCCTAAATCCTCTATTTATAAGCAAACATACAAAAGATGGACTCAAATACTAAACCATAAACCCATGGGTTGACCTTTTAGGTCTTTTGACCCATTTACACAAGAGTTTGAATCCTTACATATTTGTGTTAGGAATAAATATTAAATAGAGATGAAAACCATTATGTGTAAATGTTAAGGGTCAATATTGTAAATACACAATAGTATAGGGGTTGTTTGTGTAAATACACAATACTTGTGTATTGTGTATAAATAGGAGTGTAGTATACACTTAAGGAAAATGATTGAACACCTGATTTTTACGGTTGCATGTTGAACAGTAGAGAGAAAAGAAGTTTTGCTTTGCAAGAAATCTCAAGCACCCCAATGTAATATTATCTCTATTAATTATTCAATATATAGTGTTGATTGTTCTTGTTCATATGATTGTTAATGTTGATATGAATTGGTGAAATATGTATTCACAATTTGCCAAAAAAACAAAGTTTCTGTTATTACAAATTGACCCCTGAAACTATCTCAACTAAGATCTAACATTCTCCCCCTTTGTGATTAGCTTTCAGACTGAGGCTTCAAGGTTTTCACCAGCTTTCTCTGATCAAAATATCTATCAAGACGTCTGATCTTCATTCTGTATTCTAACTTATCTTGGACTTCCTGTTGAAAGTCTCTGACAAGTTTTAACATAGTTTGTAACTCCCATTATCTTGTGCCTTGCTTGAGAGCTTATTTCAGATTGTCGATTCTGCTCATCAGCATTTTACGAACCATGTACAAAGTACCATCAAAATATTTCTCGAGCTCGAGTCCTGGAGTGTCTTGATTAGGAGCAAGAATCGGATCCATGCTCTTGTTACGCAAAAGATGTAAATATAAGAACTCGAGATCCCGCAAAAACAAGTTAGCGAAATCTGCCTCTGAGAATTCTAAGAAAGATTTGTCCTCTCGTTCAACTTGAAAAATTGGATAAAATATGCTCAGGAACTTGTCGAACTTGATTTTGACAACATTCACAATAGGTGATCGGTTTCTCACAGATTCTTTGCCTCTTCTCAGGGCTCCTACCATGGTAACATAAACGGATCTGTCTCATTGTTCCATGCCCTCTAGAGACCAAATCAAGTATGCACTGACAGTCTTTAACTCCCTGACGAACATATTCTTATATTTTTCCTCCATGTATGGACTTCGCTCCATCTGCTTTACCTACTCGAGGGCTTGGGCTGTTAGTCTTTCGGTGTGTTGCTCCTCTCATTTTTTAGAAAAGCTGATACCTCCAAACGTCCCTGCTTGCAGCCTAGTAATTTATTTTAGTACATTGGGAGTGGAAGAGGATGGAGTTGGGAGATCTGCTCGTTCTTGGAAATTTTGAAAATTGGAAATCTCCGAGAAGATTCAGCAGGCTCGAAGGATTGATCTGGAATCATTGGAATCTTCATTGGACTGATGGAGTCTTGTTAGACTGGTTGAGCTGGAGCTGGAGTTGAAACAGAGATAAAGTGGGTGCTACCGGATCATTAGAAGGTATTTCAAATTCAAATTCTTCTAGAGCGACTCCTTCACCGACATACTCAATTTGCAAGGTTCCTTTAACTGAACTATCTTGCTTCCTGTTCCTCTTCATTGGAGTCTATGATGATGACTTTATTTGGATCAAACATCCTCGG
The DNA here is from genome assembly GCA_020465985.1 of Centrapalus pauciflorus. NCBI lineage: Eukaryota > Viridiplantae > Streptophyta > Magnoliopsida > Asterales > Asteraceae > Centrapalus > Centrapalus pauciflorus. Next base: position 94,375 of record JAANYP010007726.1, on the reverse strand, counting down.
AGGAACATCAACATGAATCTCTTCTTCTTCACCATAAACTGGAATATCCTTTGGGTCTTCCAAAACTGTGAGAGCTAACTGAGATCCTGAGTCTGATCCTCAAGAGACACAGCTGGAAGCTCAGTTCTTCATATATCATTGTGGTATTTCCAGCTTCCCTTGCTCGTTTCTCTCCCTCATGTTGATCGATGTCATCCTGATCATCATGCTTTCTTTTCGTGCCTCGGGCGGAGACGTGGTAGGAATCGGCTATAACTTCTAATCGTTCGCCCATTTGGTGAACCAGCGGATTTTGTTGGCTAGATGATCCGGATGCCTCATTGTTAAGGATTTCTAGGATCAAAGCATTGGTGGATGAAAGGTTCGATGATGATTTTAGTAGTGAATGGAATGAACGCTTGGCATCTTAGAGCGATGCGATGGAAGGATTTGCTGGTAGTTGTGTCATGAAGGAATACATGTCTCTAAGTTGTTGCGACATGAGAGCCTTGAACTCTGCAAACTCTGATTTGGACACAAAGTCCCGTTGTAACCCGGAGCCACTTAGGCTTTCTGTTTGCATCACTGGATACTCCGTAGAGATCCCGTGATGGTCTGTGCTCACAGCTAGAGATGTGTTGACTGTGACAGGACTTCCACTCATCATTACCGGTGCACTTGTAGTGTGCATGGCTCCGAGTGTTCCAGCAACGTCACTTAGACGTTGCTTGTGAATAGACTCGAGTGTCTTAGCCAAAGGTTTGTCAATCGCAACGAGCTCTAGACTCGATTGTGCACGAATTGATGTCGATGACTGAGGCTCATGTCTACCTTTTTCAACATCTGCAGACTCCAAATGATTCACTGCTAGTGTTTGAGCTAATTCCCCGTGTATAAGTGAAACACCTGCTTATTCTGAAGCCGGTGAGTGGATGGGTGGGATTTGTGCATGTGTCATCGGGCTCATGACGTCTTCTTCAATACCAGTGCCCAACACATGGGCGCTAGTAGCAGATGTGGCTGCCCGACTTATCGGTGGCCGGGATCTCTCAACTATTATCCTAACTCCCCTCGACTATTGATAATCTCTTGCAAGGTTGCGAGAGAACGAGTAGGAATTGGAGCGGGGGAGTAACATCATCGTCATCATCATCATTTAGATCTTCATCATGTGGATACGGAGGAGATGGAATCCTTATAGGAGATAGATGAACTGTACGAGTCTCCTCACTCTCTCTGTCTCCTTCTGCTGCTATCTCAGGCTGTCTACCCTCGATGCCCCTCACATCAATATTTTGACGCTCAGCTCCCCCTAAACCTAATAACTCTAGTTGAGCTCCTTGGGCAGGCTCAGCCGGTCCAGGTTGTGCCATTGGAGCAATTCTCTCTCTGAATTCCCTAAAAGCTTGAGATTCTGGATTGGCGTAGGCGAGAACCTCTTCTGTTTAGGGCCTGACGGAAATCCAAGGAGGAGTGGTCGGATCACGGAAATATTTGATATGGAAATCTTGGAGCGCCATCTCGTGATCTCGGCGTCTGATTTCTGGGATCTTTGTCATGTAGTATGATATGATCATCTGTAAGAACCGTTGAGAGGGGAAAAACTTTTTGGCTCTTCGAGTCCCTTTAGCCTGAATGACTTTAATTAATTCGGTCCACAGCGTCCATGCATAGTTATGGTGACGGTTGTAGGCTATGCTATGGAAGATAGAGAGAATTATGAGGCTAACTCGGTCTGTGCTTGTGGCTTTAACTGTCAGGCACCGGTCAAGGATTGAGTACATGTAGTACCATGGGCCTAAGAGTCCCCTTTAGTAAAATTGAGAAGCCTTATCTAGGGGTCCATTGTAACCAAGTTGTTGGATCTCACGGCAGATTTGCTCTTCAGACTGTTCTTCGTCGTATTCGGGATGGCCAAGAAAATCTCTGCGGCGAGGAACCTGTAGGATATGTCTGAACTTTTGGAAAGGAATTTCCACCGAGTGATCTTCTATGTCACCAGCAATGTGCTCATTTTCATGATCAGGGTGGTAGGTGAGGGTATTTTAGAATTGTTGCAAGTATACTTGGGGTGGACGACGTCTAGGGCGGCTGGTTAGGGCATGAGATATGCGGTGGCCCAACAGAATCTCCTCAACAACAGAGTTAGAGAGGCGAAGGTCTGGATCTTACTCTGTTTTGTTCAGGAAGGCAGGGTCAAGTAAGAAGTTGTTGGGTTTGATTTCAAGCCAAAACTATTTAGGAAAGATTTTCTCTGAGGCTCTTGGAGGGTGTCTAACTGATCTCGAGGTGATTTCCTCGTCAGATTGGTGGTTTAGGTTAGAGTTTTTAGGGCTGGGGGGAGGTACATTCTCTCCGGAATGAGATTGGGATGCCATTGTACCTGTCAGATTGTTGAAAGTTAGAAATGTATTTGCAGAATAGATTTAACTTGTTTATACATGTTTCATGTGTTAGGTGTTAGGTAGAATGAATCTGATTTGTTAAAGGGCTTATATAGATGAGTTCTCAGTAAGAAAATTCATATGTTGAACCAAAGTCATCAGGACCAGTCCTAACTCAAATTAATTCAGGTGATTTCCAGACTCAAAAAAAAATTAGGCACAACTTTTGGATGAAGTGTCATCCGAGAGTTGTAACTCTTGGATGATTCTTGGATTGAAGGTTGTATCTTAAAGTTGAAGTATGAAAGCTGGAAACTTACACAACTTGCGGATGCAGTGTCCTCCGAGAGCTATAACTCTCGGATGATACTGTGATCGATAGTTATCCTTAGAAAAATTTGCCATATCTCGTTTAAGGCTTTGCCCGAGAGTTGTAACTCTCGGCTATTACCTTGGCCGCAAGTTGAACTTAGAAAGTTTTTTTACTTTAGTCACATTGAGTGACTTGCGGATTAAGTATCAACCGAGAGTTGTGACTCTCGGTAATAGCTCTAATCGCAAGTTAACCTTAGAAAAATTTTGAACCAAAGTGGTGTTAGTTGTGCATGAGAGTTGCAACTCTTGTGTATAACTAAACAACCCATAACACTTAGATAATTTTGACACCTCTGAAAAAAACCCTTTGTTGCTCGAGAGTTGCAACTCTCGGGTAAAGGGGTTTTACACTTTAAAAAAATATCTTTTATTTCCAACCCACAAACAACTTCCACTTTTAACATTTTGGATCAAAAAGTGAATTTTCAGAAACCCAATCGGTTGCTTAGCCATGAAGGTAAGCACATTTTCATACCATTAAACCCCATTTTAGGGCCGATTAAATGCAAGGTTTCAAAGGAAAAATGTATATTGATGTATAAAAAGGTAAATGAAACTCACTTTTAAGCACGAAATCCCTTTAAATACTTTAATATCACAGATTTATGATGAAACATTAGGAGGGTTTTGGTTTTAAAAGTGAAGATGATGATGAACAGTGCTGGAAGGAAGAAGACGAAAGGAGGGGGGTTTTACAAGTTTTTTAAAACCGGTTCCCCCCAACCCGTTTAGGGGGAAGCCGACCCGGTAGCTTAAACATTTTCGAAAAACAAACAAAACATAGATAAAATAAAATTAAAATTATAAAAAGAAAATAGAAGAAAAAAAGGGAAACTAAAAGAAAATAAATCAAGAAATAAAATAAGTTCGGAGAAAAAATATTTTGCGAAAGCAGATAATGTAACATTAAAGAAAAGTAAATCTGCCTTTTGCGAAAGCAGATAAACTTTGCAAAAATGTTGCATTATAAATTAAATAATGTTGATAAATTCAACATGCCTAACTTGTTCACCAGAAAATTAAAACATTTTTCATCCAAAGGTTTGTGAACAAATCAGCTATCTGATTTTCGGTGTTTACAAAGTGTAATTCTACGGTACCCTCTTCAACATGATCTTTTATAAAATGGTACCGAATATCTATGTGTTTAGCACGAGAGTGTTATACAAGGTTACCAGTAATGACTATTGCACTCATGGAGTCGCAATAGATTAAAATGTGATTGAGTCTGAAGCCATAATCTCGGAGTTGAGTGTGCATCCAAAGTAGTTGCGACCAGCAGCTGGCGGCAACAACGTATCGGCTTTTGTAGTGGACAAAGAAACATTGTACAGTTTCTTTGATGCCCAACTTACCGGTTTATCTCCGAGGAATTGGATATGACCCGACGTGCTTTTCATGTCATGTTTGCAACCTGCATGATCTGCATCTGACTAGGCAGTTAATTCAAAACTAGTTCCTTTCGAGTACCAGAGACCAAGGTCAGGCGTGCCTTTTAAATATAGAAAAATTTGTTTAACGGAAGCCAAGTGTGAGTCTTTAGAATCAGCTTGAAAAGGAGCACACAAGCATGTAGTAAACATGATATCCGGTCTACTTGTAGTTAAGTACAGTAAGGAACCTATCATTCCTCGATAAGTCGTGATGTCTGTCGATTTACCCATTGGATCGGCATCAGGCTTTGAGGAAATGGACATGAGAGTTTTCATAGAAATGCAGTTTTTCATCTTAAATCTCTTTAGGAGATCGTGGACGTACATTGATTAATTTATGAGAATCCCATCAGGAAGTTGTTTGACTTGTAATCCGAGAAAAAAATTCATTTCGCCCATCATACTTCTCTCGAACCTCGATTCCATAAGTTTTGAAAATTCTTCACAAAGTGAAGATTTGTAGAACAGACTATTATGTCATCTACGTAAATTTGAACGAGTAGAATGTCATTACCTTTATGCCGTATGCACAAGGTTGTATCTACCGTACCATTGGAGGAACCGGAATCGAGTAGGAATTCTGTAAGACTGTCATACCATGCCCGAGGTGCTTGTTTCAAACCGTAAAGGGCTTTGTCGAGAGAATAGACATATGATGGTCTAGACTCATCGACAAATCCTTCAGGTTGGTCCATGTACAACTCCTCTTTTAGAATTCCATTGTGAAACTCCGTCTTCACATCCATTTGGTAGACGGTGAAATCTTTGTGAGCCGCATACGCAAGGAAGATGCAAATTGCTTCAAGTTTGGATACTTGGGCAAACGTTTCATCGTATTCGATTCCTTCTTGTTGGAGATATCCTTTAGCCACGAGTCTGGCTTTGTTGCAGATGAAAATTCCGTTCTCGTCACTATTATTCTTGAAGATCCATTTGGTGCCGATAATGGATCAATCATTTGGTCGTCGAACTAACCTCCAGATGCGTATTCTTTCGAATTGGTTAAGCTTGTCATGCATAGCGTTCACCGAGTATGGATTTCATAAGGCTTCAGCAGTTGTCGTAGGTTCGATTTTGCTCAGGAATGCGGCATAGATGCATTCAGCATTTATTGCACGTTTGGTTCGAACCGGAGTGGACTTATCCCTAATGATCTGAGATTCAGGGTGGGATAAAGTCCATTTCGCATGAGTGGTATGAGATCGTCTGCGCATTGGGGTGAATTAGTGGGGATTGCATCAGTTTGTGGAGCATCAGCCGGTGTTGATGGAGATGTTTTTGGAATTACTTTTGGATTCGGGATTTCGGGTTAGGGACAGTGATACCGGTAAGAGTTTTAGTAGAGGGTGGTGTGGAGTCAGTAGGTGTAGGCTCAGATCTATACAAACTGGTTGAGCTTTGACTGACTTCATTTATATCTGCATCAAATTTAGAGGAGGAGTTAGACTTAGAAATATGATATAAAAATTCAAATAAAATGTCGAAGTTTAGGTCATCCTATCCGTTTGAGATGGTAGACGTTGATGCAGATGGTGTTTGAAGTGGTTCAGATTGGTGATGAGGAACCGGTTCTGAACTAATTTGTTCAGAAACGTTTTCGGACTCAGCTAAGTCATCGAATGTGATGTTCACACTCTCATTAACTGTCCTGGTACGCTTGTTGTACACCCGGTAGGAGGCTGAATTCTTGGAGTATCCATTGAAGACTGCTTCATCTTCTTTTGCGTCAAACTTACCGAGATTATCTTTATCGTTCAAGATGAAACACCTACAACCAAAGACATGAAAGTGTTTGACATTAACACGTATATTAATAATCTCATAGGGTGTTTTGCCAAACCGTTTATTGATGATTGATCGATTTTGGGTGTAACACGCAGTGTCCACAGCTTCAGCCCAAAAGTGCAGAGGCAACTTCGAGTATGTTATCATGGATCTTGCTGCTTCAACCAGAGTCTGAGTCTGTCGTTTCACAATACCATTCTGTTGTGGGGTTCTGGCAGCGGAATATTGATGGGTTATACCAACTGAATCCTGTAATATTGATAAATCCTTATTTTTGAACTCTGTACCAATGTCCGTGTGGATGGCTTGGGCTTGAAGTCGGAGATTGACTTGACTCAATTTCAGAAAAGAAATGATTAAGTCGGGTGTCTCGTCCTTCGTGCGTAGATACTTTAGCCAGGTGTATCATGAGAAGTCATCGATCATGACTAACATATATTTCTTGGCATTGATGCTCTGAATGCGCATTGGACCACACAATTCCATGTTTATTAACTCTAGGGGTTGTGTAGTGTTTGGAACTGGTTTTGGTTTGTGTGAGGCTTTCTTGATTTTTCTCTTTTCGCAGGCTGCGCACAGTTGATCTTTGTCGAACTTCAGATCTGGTAGACCTCTAACGAGACGATTTGAAGCGAGGTTGGTTATGTTTTTGAAATTCAGATGAGAGAATCTCTTGTGCCATAACCAAGACTTCTGTGATGAAGCTTTAGAGAGAAGACAAATCGACATGTTGACTTTGACCTTGGAGAGATCGATGGTGTACAGATTTGAGCGTCGAGTACCAGCGACAATCTTCTTACCCGTTGGTGAGCGAATGCTGCATCTTGTGACTTTGAATGATACGTCAAGTCCTTTATCACAAAGTCGGCCAATACTGAAGAGATCGTGACCAAGACCTTGGACATAAGAGATTTGAGTAATTTTCAGATTGTCCATTCCAGGATCTCCAAAACCACAAATTTGAGCAACCCCGTTGTTGCCGAATTTCACCGACCCACCAGCAGATGTAGTGAAGTTGGACAGTAGATCTCTTCAACCAGCCATATGCTGTGAGCATCCAGAGTCTAGAATCCACACACTGTTTGCCTGAAAGCAAAAGTTTGATTGTGTGTGTCGCAACTGAAGACCGGGTTCTGAACTGATTGTTCTAAAACCATTTGAGTGAAGTACGGGTCGTAATCTGATGTGATTAGAAACCATTCCTGCAAGTCAGTTAAGTGACCTTTGCTACCCAAACTGTGTGATATTTGGGTCCTGATTGATTAGCATTTACGGTAAGGTTCTTAGGAAATGAAACGCCATAGAGTTTATACGAACTACACTTAATGTCTTTGTTAGCAGGAAGACAATCCTTGGGAATCCAAACAGACTTACATTTAATAGGTCTGTTAGGTTCCTTTTTAACCTTTTGTGTATGTTTGCGACGAAGTTTGTATTTGATTACAAACACATAGTTTAGCAATGTAGGCATAGGCAAACTAGGTGGTGTTTTGGACAAATTAAACAACTGCTTAAATGAATATTTCTTAACATTATTACCATTCGAAACATCACAATTCTTCAAAGCAGTACTAGAAATAAAATCAACCACAGGTTTGTCTTTGATTACATTGGAAACTAAAGAATTAGAAATAATAGTAATTGCTCCTTGATTCTTCAATTTAGATCTCGTCTTTTGTGTTGTGACCTTTAATTTTACTCGGTAGTCTGAAACGAAATGCACATCTTTGTTAGTGTTAGCAGATTTAGACTCAATAATCGTGTTGTGCGATTTTTGTTTCCGAGAATTCTTCTTGCCCTTTTTACAGGAACCAGTAGAATTTTTGGGAACAATTCTAGAAGTGTTGCTAATGTGTTGAGTAACAGCAATAATCGGGGCTTTCCCTTTCTTTATTTTCAAAAGCATTTGTTTTTGCAAATCAGAGTATGAGTCCTTGGCTTGAGATTGATTGCAACCTTAGAATTGGTGATCACAGAAACTTGATTATTTAAAAAGTGTTGATTAGAAACAATTTGAGATTCTAGCCCCTTAATGGTGGCTTAGAGCTAATCTCATTCTTTGTCAAATGATTTAAAATCGAGTTTGAAAATGTGTTCCCAAACAAAAACTACCTTCTTACATCGTTAAATTCATTTTCTTTTCTTAAAAAATTGTTTTTGTCTGCATCAAACAATTCTTTGGTTTCTTTTAAGGTTAGCTCAAGGGCATGGATTTTATCATTCTGTTGCGTGGTAGCTATAGAAGAATTAATTCGAGCTATTTCGGGTTCTAGATTTGATATTTTCTTTAAAAAATATACCCGCTCTTGCTCAAAATGTCATGAAGTAGTTTCCAATATTTGTTCTAAATCAGAAGCCCGTTGTTCTAGAATAGAATATGGTATGTATTCACGAGGTTTTAGCAAGGACTAGTCAGGTGTAATTTGTTTTGGTTCAACGAATTCATCTTCTCTAAAAGATTTGTCTAATTTTCCTTGGATAGAGTCGTGAGTTAACCAATCATAAACAAATTTAACTTGATTTATATCAGATCGTGCTCGTTTTTTTTCTTCTTCGGCTAACACTTTTGGCGAAGTCTTCTTATTAGGCGTTACAAATCCCCGACCCATGGTGTCAACGTAGTATAATGGACTTTTCTTTTTGTTGTCCATTTCTTCCATGACTCTAGGACCAGTGAAGCCTAAACCATCTCTAGACTTTAATTCTCTCGGTTTATACATATTTATGGTTTGATCAGTTTGGCCACGTTTATAAAATTTATATTCCATGTCTTTGAGTATTTCTCTTAATTTCGTTCTTTCAGCCTGGACAAACTCAAATTTGTAAACATAGTCAGATTATCTGCCTTAAGCATTTGATGATCGTATTCTAGTTCAGACATTTTGGCAGACAAATCCTTTTTCTCGTTATTAGCCTTAGACACTTTTTCTTGTAACACTAAGATGTTGGATTTCAAAGCAGACTTTTCATTTTGAACAAATATAAGGGCATTTTGAAACACACTTAACTTTTTAGCCTCTTTTCTTAGTAGAGAATGTAATATTAAAGAAAAGTAAATTTGCCTTTTGCGAAAGCAGATAAACTTTGCAAAAATGTTACATTATAAATTAATTAATGTTGATAAATTCAACATGCCTAACTTGTTCACCAGAAAATTAAAACATTTTTCATCCAAAGGTTTGTGAACAAATCAGCTATCTGATTTTCGGTGTCTACAAAGTGTAATTCTACGGTACCCTCTTCAACATGATCTTTTATAAAATGGTACCGGATATCTATGTGTTTAGCACGAGAGTGTTATACAAGGTTACCAGTATTGAGTATTGCATTCATGGAGTCGCAATAGATTAAAATGCGATTGAGTCTGAAGCCATAATCTCGGAGTTGAGTGTGCATCCAAAGTAGTTGCGACCAGCAGCTGGCGGCAACAACCTATCGGCTTTTGTAGTGGACAAAGAAACATTGTACAGTTTCTTTGATGCCCAACTTACCGATTTATCTCCGAGGAATTGGATATGACCCGACGTGCTTTTCATGTCATGTTTGCAACCTGCATGATCTGCATCTGACTAGGCAGTTAATTCAAAACAATTTCCTTTCGAGTACCAGAGACCAAGGTCAGGCGTGCCTTTTAAAATATAGAAAAATTTGTTTAACGGAAGCCAAGTGTGAGTCTTTAGAATCAGCTTGAAAAGGAGCACACAAGCATGTAGTAAACATGATATCCGATCTACTTGCAGTTAATTACAGTAAGGAACCTATCATTCCTCGATAAGTCATGATGTCTGTCGATTTACCCATTGGATCGGCATCAGGCTTTGAGGAAATGGACATGAGAGTTTTCATAGAAATGCATTTTTTTCATCTTAAATCTCTTTAGGAGATCGTGGACGTACATTGATTAATTTATGAGCATCCCATCAGGAAGTTGTTTGACTTGTAATCCGAGAAAAAAATTCATTTCTCCCATCATACTTCTCTCGAACCTCGATTCCATAAGTTTTGAAAATTCTTCACAAAGTGAAGATTTTGTAGAACAGACTATTATGTCATCTACGTAAATTTGAACGAGTAGAATGTCATTACCTTTATGCCGTATGCACAAGGTTGTATCTACCGTACCATTGGAGGAACCGGAATCGAGTAGGAATTCTGTAAGACTGTCATACCGTGCCCGAGGTGCTTGTTTCAAACCGTAAAGGGCTTTGTCGAGAGAATAGACATATGTTGGTCTAGACTCATCGACAAATCCTTCAGGTTGGTCCATGTACAACTCCTCTTTTAGAATTCCATTATGAAACTCCGTCTTCACATTCATTTGGTAGACGGTGAAATCTTTGTTAGCCGCATACGCAAGGAAGAAGCAAATTGATTCAAGTTTGGATACTTGGGCAAACGTTTCAACGTTTTCGATTCCTTCTTGTTGGAGATATCCTTTAGCCACGAGTCTGGCTTTGTTGCGGATGACAATTCCGTTCTCGTCAGTATTATTCTTGAAGATCCATTTGGTGCCGATAATGGATCAATCATTTGGTCGTCGAACTAATCTCCAGATGCGTAGTCTTTCGAATTGGTTAAGCTCGTCATGCATAGCTTTCACCGAGTCTGGAACTTATAAGGCTTCAGCAGTTGTCGTAGGTTTGATTTTGCTCAGGAATGCAGCATAGATGCATTCAGCATTTGTTGCACGTTTGGTTCGAAGCGGAGTGGACTTATCCCTAATGATCTGAGATTCAGGGTGGGATAAAGTCCATTTCGCATGAGTGGTACGAGATCGTCTGCACATTGGGGTGAATTAGTGGGGATTACATCAGTTTGTGGAGCATCAGCCGTTGTTGATGGAGATGTTTTTGGAATTACTTTTGGATTCGGGATTTCGGGTTAGGGACAGTGATACCGGTTGGAGTTTTGTGAGAGGGTGGTGTGGAGTCAGTAGGTGTGGGCTCAGATGTATCCAAACTGGTTGAGCTTTGACTGACTTCATTTATATCTGCATCAAATCTTGAAGAGGAGTTAGACTTAAAAATACGATATAAAAATTCAAATAAAATGTCGAAGTTTAGGTCATCCTATCCGTTTGAGATGGTAGACGTTGATGCAGATGGTGTTTGAAGTGGTTCAGATTGGTGATGAGGAACCGGTTCTGAACTAATTTGTTCAGAAACGTTTTCGGACTCAGCTAAGTCATCGAATGTGATGTTCACACTCTCATTAACTGTCCTGGTACGCTTGTTGTACACCTGGTAGGAGGCTGAATTCTTGGAGTATCCATTGAAGACTGCTTCATCTTCTTTTGCGTCAAACTTACCGAGATTATCTTTATCGTTCAAGATGAAACACCTACAACCAAAGACATGAAAGTGTTTGACATTAACACGTATATTAATAATCTCATAGGGTGTTTTGCCAAACCGTTTATTGATGATTGATCGATTTTGGGTGTAACACGCAGTGTCCACAGCTTCAGCCCAAAAGTGCAGAGGCAACTTCGAGTATGTTATCATGGATCTTGCTGCTTCAACCAGAGTCCGAGTCTGTTGTTTCACAACACCATTCTGTTGTGGGGTTCTGGCAGCGGAATATTGATGGGTTATACCAACTGAATCCTGTAATATTGATAAATCCTTATTTTTGAACTCTGTACCAATGTCCGTGTGGATGGCTTGGGCTTGAAGTCGGAGATTGACTTGACTCAATTTCAGAAAGGAAATGATTAAGTCGGGTGTCTCGTCCTTCGTGCGTAGATACTTTAGCCAGATGTATCTTGAGAAGTCATCGACCATGACTAACATATAATTCTTGGCATTGATGCTCTGAATGCGCATTGGACCACACAAATCCATGTTTATTAACTCTAGGGGTTTTGTAGTGTTTGGAACTGGTTTTGGTTTGTGTGAGGCTTTCTTGATTTTGCTCTTTTCGCAGGCTGCGCACAGTTGATCTTTGTCGAACTTCAGATCTGGTAGACCTCTAACGAGACGATTTGAAGCGAGGATGGTTATGTTTTTGAAATTCAGATGAGAGAATCTCTTGTGCCATAACCAAGACTTCTGTGATGAAGCTTTAGAGAAAAGACAAATCGACATGTTGACTTTGACCTTGGAGAGATCGATGGTGTACAGATTTGAGCGTCGAGTACCGGCGACAATCTTCTTACCCGTTGGTGAGCGAATGCTGCATCTTGTGACTTTGAATGATACCTCAAGTCCTTTATCACAAAGTTGGCCAATACTGAAGAGATCGTGACCAAGACCTTGGACATAAGAGATTTGAGTTATTTTCAAATTGTCCATTCCAGGATCTCCAAAACCACGAATTTGAGCAACCCCGTTGTTGCCGAATTTCACCGACCCACCATCAGATGTAGTGAAGTTGGACAGTAGATTTTTTCGACCAGTCATATGTCGTGAGCATCCAGAGTCTAGAATCCACACACTGTTTGCCTGAAAGCAAAAGTTTGATTATGTGTGTTGCAATTGAAGACCGGGTTCTGAACTGATTGTTCTAAAACCATTTGAGTGAAGTACGGGTCGTAATCTGATGTGATTAGAAACCATTCCTGCAAGACAGTTAAGTGACCTTTGGTACCCAAACTGTGTGATATTTGGGTCCTGATTGATTAGCATTTACGGTAAGGTTCTTAGGAAATGAACTGCCGTAGAGTTTATACGAACTACACTTAATGTCTTTGTTAGCAGGAAGACAATCCTTGGGAATCCAGACAAACTTATATTTAATAGGTCTGTTAGGTTCCTTTTTAACCTTTTGTGTATGTTTGCGACGAAGTTTGAGTTTGATTACAGACACATAGTTTAGCAATGTAGGCATAGACAAACTAGGTGGTGTTTTGGACAAATTAAACAACTGCTTAAATGACTATTTCTTAACATTAATACCATTCGAAACATCACAATTTTTCAAAGTAGTACTAGAAATAAAATCAACCACAGGTTTGTGTTTGATTACATTGGAAACTAAAGAATTAGAAATAATAGTAATTGCTCCTTGATTCTTCAATTTAGATCCCGTCTTTTGTGTTGTGACCTTTAGTTTTACTCGGTAGTCTGAAACGAAATGCACATCTTTGTTTGTGTTAGCAGATTTAGACTCAATAATCGTGTTGTGCGATTTTTGTTTCCGAGAATTCTTCTTGCCCTTTTTACAGGAACCAGTAGAATTTTTGGGAACAATTCTAGAGGTGTTGCTAATGTGTTCAGTAACAGGAACAATAATCGGGGCTTTCCGTTTCTTTATTTTCAAAAGCTTTTATTTTTGCAAATTAGAGTATGAGTCCTTGGCTTGAGATTGATTGTAACCTTAGGTGACGTTTGGATTGTTGCAATGTTAAATGACAAGATTAGAAAATGATAGGATTTTGATATGATAAGATTTGAAAATGATAGAACCAAAAATGAAAGGATTATAGAAAGCTTAGTTTAAGGGATTATATAATAATTGTGGTAGAGGGAGGATGATGAAAAGAGGAGGTTGGGGGAATACCAAATGCTAAATGAGATTAGATTCCTCCCTCTCTTTTCAACCAAACATGATGTATAAGGATTTTGAAATCCAAATCCTAAATGGAGGTTTCAAATCCTTCAAACCAAATGCACCCTTAGAATTGGTGATCCCAGAAACTTGATTATTTAAAAAGTGTTGATTAGAAATAATTTGAGATTCTAGCCCCTTAATGGTGGCTTAGAGCTAATCTCATTCTTTGTCAAATGATTTAAAATCGAGTTTGAAATTGTGTTCCCAAACCAAAAACAACCTTCTTACCTCGTTAAATTCATTTTCTTTTCTTAAAAAATTGTTTTGGTCTGCATCAAACAATTCTTTGGTTTCTTTTAAGGTTAGCTCAAGGGCATGGATTTTATCATTCTGTTGCGCGGTAGCTATAGAAGAATTAATTCGAGCTATTTTGGCTTCTAGATTTGATTTTTTTTTTTTTAATATACCCGCTCTTGCTCAAAATGTCATGATGTAGTTTCCAATATTTGTTCTAAATCAGTAGCCCGTTGTTCTAGAATGGAATATGGTATGTATTCACGAGGTTTTAGCAAGGACTAGTCAGGTGTAATTTGTTTTGGTTCAACGAATTCATCTTCTCTAAAAGATTTGTCTAATTTTCCTTGGATAGAGTCGTGAGTTAACCAATCATAAACAAATTTAATTTGTTTTATATCAGACCGTGCTCGTTTTTGTTCTTCTTCGGCTAACACTTTTGGCCAAGTCTTGTTATTAAGCGTTATAAATCCCCGACCCATGGTGTCAACGTAGTATAATGGACTTTTCTTTTTGTTGTCCATTTCTTCCATGACTCTAGGACCAGTGAAGCCTAAACCATCTCTAGACTTTAATTCTCTTGGTTTATACATATTTATGGTTTGATCAGTTTGGCCACGTTTATAAAATTTATATTCCATGTCTTTGAGTTTTTCTCTTAATTTCGTTCTTTCAGCCTGGACAAACTCATATTTGTAAACATAGTCAGATTATCTGCCTTAAGCATTTGATGATCATATTCTAGTTCAGACATTTTGGCAGACAAATCCTTTTTCTCGTTATTAGCCTTAGACACTTTTTCTTGGAACACTAAGATGTTGGATTTCAAAGCGGACTTTTCATTTTGAACAAATCTAAGGGCATTTTGAAACACACTTAACTTTTTAGCCTCTTTTCTTAGTACTTTTAATTTAGCAAGAAATTCTTCAGGAAGAAGACTTACCTCTGTATCAGATGAGGAAGGTTCCTTGCTTGTACTAGCATCTTGAGCCATCAAAAAGACTTCAGGTGTAGCTTCAGCTGGCTGAACATCGGTGATGACGCACATGGGATCTGCAGCATCCTCTTCATCATCATCAGTGTATTCTAGCCAGTGTTCTTTTTCAGCATACAGAACTTGATCGGCATTCTTTTGCTTAGTGAGATTGTACTTCGCCTTGTAATGGTTCTTGTTCTTCTGCTTCGGAAGACGACATTCGTGAGCAAAGCAACCCGACTTTCCATAGTTGAAACACCCTTTCTCTTTGTCATCAGTCTTGCGTTCTTCTCCTTTTGGTTTCTCTGCCATTTCCTTCTTGTCGTCATACTTCTTACTTTTAACTTCTCTTCGAAGTTTGTTTGACGTCTTAGGAAACTTCTTGCAAAAGGAATTCGTGAGTAACGCAATTTGTCTCTGAAGTTCAGTTGCCTCGGGATCAGTGTCAACTTCATCGTTGTCGGACTCAAAGGATTTAGAAAGAAGTTTAAGAAGTTTAGCAGCTTTTGATGACTTAAGTTTCTAATCATTGAGAAGTGCAAGAGATTCAGATGAGGTGGGTTCATCTACCTATTTGGTTTCAGACTTACCAGAGACTTCTGATTGATAGACCACTAAGCTATCAAACAGATCGTGTATGTCAATGTCGTTAATTTCCCGAATCAACCAAACGAATTGTTTTCATTCGGGTTTTAACGAGTTTACAAAATTTCTATTCAGCTCAACTTGAGATTAACTTCATTCTTTTGGAGTTCGTTCATCAGCGTGCAGTACTGATGATATGTGGTCTCCAGTAACTCACCATCTTTTGCCGAAAACATGTCATAGTTACTGAGAGCATTTGCTTCACGATGTTTTGCATTCCGATCATTTCCTTGCATCTGCCTCCTAATTTCCTCCCACATCTCTCGAGCAGTCTTAAAACTATCTATACTAATGTATATTTCATCTAAAACAGCCTGGATGATAAATGAGTGTGCTAACCTATCAGCCTTCTTTCGGTTCAGTTGAGCAGATGTAAGAACTGTCTTGTCACCGCCATCTACTCCGGGTTCAGCATCAGGCGGAAGCGGATGATTGAATTTCGCTGGACCGTTGTAGATTGAATCCAGAATGTCGTCAGCCAAATCATGACGTTCGATGAAATTGAGGAAACGAGATTTCAAAAGAGTATAGCGTCCCCGGTACAAGGTTGGAGGTCTGACGTCTGATCCCATTGCTAGAGTATCGCGATTCATGTTGAAAGTTTCTTTAGATCGAGGTTGGTAAATGCTTATTACTTAAGATAAAGGAATAGTTGATCACTTATCTAATGGATGTCTCTAGAATATGATTCAGAGTTCGGCAGTTGCATTGGATGACACTCTCTGCTTGGTTAACGGGATAGACTTGGACCAATAATAGTTGATGACTTGTCCAAGTGGGAGACTGTTGGATATAGTGTCCAAGTCATAACTAATTGGTAAGACTGTCATTAAAAAGTAAAGTCCTTTTTGGGTTGCCCTCAAAGAATAGTAAAGAGAAATAATTAAAAAGGAAAAATAATATTAATTAGAATTAATATTATATAAATAATTAATTAATTGGTTTAATAACTTATTATAGTTAATAATTTAATTAGAAGCTAAATAATTGATTATAAAGAAACAAGGGGCTAAAGTGTAATAGTTGCAAAGTTACAGATAAACCCTAATATATGGTTCTTATCTACGAAATTGTGGAGCGTCCAACATCGCCAGAGAATCAATTTCCAAGGGTTTCATCCCCTATATATATAGGGTTTAATGTCAATGCTTCAATCATTCATTTCTCTCTTCTGAATTCTACACTTTCTATTAGGAGTTAGAATTGAAAATAGTTATTTTTCTCTTTGGTTCGTGGGTGTGAGCCATTAGAGGTGTTCTCGTTTGAGCACTCGCCTCCGAGTTTTATTTTCTCGTTCGTATCAGCATACGCGTGAGAAATCGGTTTTGTCAAAGGTTAGTATTTTCTTATTTATTTATTTTGTTGCTTTACTTATTATGTTTAGATCCGTTAGGGTTATGAATCTTTGTTGTTCTGGATTAAATGATTTTCTGAATTGTAATTAATCTAGATAGTGAATAGAAAACCCAATAGTGGTATCAAAAGGATTACTTAATAAGTTTTGCACATAATTAAAATTAAGGGTTTAAATTTTAATAATTTAGAATTTAAAATTTTCAAAATTCAGAATCAATATTTTCGAAATTAAAAGGTTTTATATTTTCGAAATTAAGGGTTTAATTTTATGTAATTATCTTAATTCATATTTGTTTGGAAACTTGCCTTAGAGATAGATATAAGTTCTTATCATAAGGTTTAGATTAAATTTAAGTTATGGATATCGATAAAGTTATGTATTATCCTAGGTCTAAATTTAAATATGAACTTCGAAAAATGAATTATCTAAAATATATAAATTGATTTATATAAGAATTATAGATTTACCTTTTCAAAATTATATATATATATATATATATATATATATATATATATATATATATATATATATATATATATATATATATATATATATATATATATATATATATATATATATATATATATATATATATATATATATAGTCAGGTTCAAATAAGTACCTCTTGAAATCAAGTGCACCCGAAAGTACCGACCTTAAAAAATTTATTAATTTTTTTTTTCACATATATATATATATATATATATATATATATATATATATATATATATATATATATATATATAGTCAGGTTCAAATAAGTACCTCTTGAAATCAAGTGCACCCGAAAGTACCGACCTTAAAAAAAAAATTTAAATTTTTTTTTTCACATAACCATGTTTAATTTAATGTTATACGCATGATATATGAATATCACATAGATTCACACTTTCTGTGTCCTTAAAAATTATGTGAATGCTCAATGCATATTTGTGTGGATGATCATCCATGTGAATGGTCATTTCACACCATGTGAATGATCATTCACGTGATCTTTTTTTTTACCATTCACAAGATTTATGATATTACTTTTGAAAAAAGTCTTATAATGTTGTCTTATACATGTCTATTCAAAAAAAATATATGTGAATGACCATTCACATTAGGGAACGCTGGAATCTCATAGGTACGCTGATGAACTTGATTATATATATATATATATATATATATATATATATATATATATATATATATATATATATATATATATATATATATATATATATATATATTATGAATTATATATGTAACATTTAAATCTAAATGCATTGTCAATCAATCGAAAAGCCAGCTCACCCATAGCGAACAAACTATAAGCGAGGTATATGGCGGGTCGTTTTACTTCCCTAAAGAAGTAGGTTTTCAGTGTCAAACATCATGTTCAGGGATTCCATCCTATCAAAGTACCCTTTCATCTCCAAGATGAAAGCACAAATGGATGCTCCAGGTTTGGGCTTGCAAGCTATGAGGGACTTAACCACATCAAGACGTTCTTTGCTTGCCTTGGCTTGAAACATTTCCTTCAGCTGTTGGTTCATTTCGTAAGCCCAAGTGTTTTCAAAAGTCTTTTGAAGCTCAGGGCTCATCGAGGATGCCATGATGCATGACACTTTGTTTGCATCATCAGGTGAGCATCAATCTCCTCTTGGGTTAAGTTCTCATTAATAGTGGGAATTTGCTCATCGAGAACATACTCCTTGTTCTCGTACCTTAGGATGAACCTAAAGTTTTGCATCCAGTCCATATAGTTTGGACCAGTAAGTCTTTCCCTCCCAAGAACTGAGAGTAATGAGAAGTTTGAGTTATGAGCGGAATTTGGAACACGAGGGGTTGGACCATTTTGAGTAGACATCTATAACATAAAACAGTTTTAGTTAGTATGAATGTTCCTTAAATAATTACCCAACTTGATTTAAGGCTAGGATCCACATTTTAGATTCGTTTTTTGAAGAGGGTTGTCGAAAACATATCACGAATTATTGTAGGTAGACAATGCTTTTGTCATGTAACATCCTGCACTAAACCAGGTTAGCAACAATGACCTAATCTGTTTTTAATAACCAATTATAACCTAATCAGTGGTCATTAGAAATTAATCAAGTGATTAACAAGGTTTATTAGAAAATTCAACTCAATTAGAATCAAATTCATCGGTGCGATGAATCGGGAAATCAATTAATCCGATCAATTTACAATATGAAGGATTAATTCAACTAAGTACATAATTAAATTATGATTAGTGACACTAATCATACACTAATACAATTACTTAACATTAATTATGCAAGACTAAAACAAGTCATTAAAACAATTCATCCAAAAGTATTTATGAATTTACAAGAAAAGGAAAATACAAGAATACATTTCTAAATACTTCTATACAAAAAATAAAAGAAAAATACATCAAAATACACCCATATAGGCCGGCCACTAGGAAGGACACAAGGACCAAAAGAATGTATTTTTTTACTCAACATTTCACCATCAAATCCTCCTCTTTCCTTTCATCCAAGATTTTACAACTATTTTCATCATTTCACCACCTTTTTCACCTCTATAAATAGGACCCCAACTTCATATCATTCTTCACACCTTCACAACACAAAAATCTATTCTTTTCTTTCTCTCAAATCCGGCCAAGAGGTGTCAAGAACACCAAAATTTGCAACTTTGTGTTCTTTTAATATTTCAAGAGTTTTGGTGAAAAGTCTTGCAAGGATTTCAACTTCTACTCATTTTCATTCCTATAATACATCAAAGTAAGTAAATACTAGCTTATTTCATCATACATTTATGTTTATATAAGTCTTGCATAATATATATAATCACCAACAACAACAAGTTTCATAAAAACTCAAGTTTATAAGTTTCTAGTTCTTATTTTTAAGTTGTTTCTTTAAATGTGTTTATGAATATATGAACACATTATAAACATGTTAATGTTATGAAAACATGTGTTATATATGTGTTATATAACTTTTATAACTTTTATACAAGTAGTCTTTGAATAAACAACAAGAATCATAAGTTGTTTCAAGTTTATAAAACTGCGGATTTTTGGCAGAAAATTTATATCGACTTTGAAAAATCATAACTAATTCATAAATAACGAAATGAGTTGATTCTTGTCTCAAAAGTTAGATCTATGTCTTAACTATAGATCTGGAATTTTTCATAATTTATTTTGGAGTTTAAGACCTCCAGAAATTATTTGGGAAACCGAAAGTCTGACAGCTCAAAAATGGCCAACATAGGGTTTTTAACGAGCTTTTTCACCAACCTAAACATCTCGAAAAATGGTCGTTCTTGATTCTAAAAATCCTTTGTATAAAGTAGTTTAATGTCCTAGAAAACCAAAGTCTAAAACATTTTGGAGCTTGGTCAAAAACAGCCTCAAAGTAGGCCGAAAAACCTCCGAAAAAGCTGGAAAATTATATATATATATATATATATATATATATATATATATATATATATATATATATATATATATATATATATATTATATATATATATAAACTTGACGTTTTAAGCAGTTTTTATTTATAAACTTGTAATGTTGGGTGATTTAAGACATAAAAATCTATAAATATATATATCATCATATATTAGAGATATTAAGTCCTTATTATCATTTAGGACTCGATTAAACTTACTCGACGCATCGTCCATCCATTTACGCTAAAAAGCTTTTTACGCTCGTTTTGCCATCACAATCTCGGTGAGTCCTCATAGCCCCTATTTTCACAATGTTATGTTTTGGGGATGAAATACATGCTTCGTTTTATATGGACACAAAAACAACATCATTTCTATTATGTATTACACATGTGGTTCCATCCGCCCTTATATCATGAACCGTTAATTGCATTTATTTGTAAGCGTGAATATATTGTGGATAGATCTATCGGGAGTCATGTCCCCCATTCGGGTTAGTTCGGGTCGGCTAACAGCGAGTGCATATATATTTAACACACGGTATTACGTTTGGGAATACTGCACAGGGCAAACTCATGTTAATTAAGCTTCGGTTGCATGATGGTTTATATGTAATACATAACATGGAATTCATGATTTTATAAATTCAATCTCTATTATTGTTGTCCATACAAGTCAGATTTACGTGTAAACCTATGAGCTCACCAACAATTTTGTTGACGTATTTTAGCGTGTATTTTCAGAAAATTAAGGCAAGTCCATCACATCGGTAGTATTTTCAAGCTTCCGCATTTAAGGAGTCGCACTCAGTTTCAAACCGACGGAGATTTACTTGCATTATTTTGGACAATTTAATTATGTATTTAAATCTCTGTATCTTGCGAACTAGTCTTTATCACTTTCGAGTTATGTAAAACATTTATATCTTTTAAAGTTATACCGATGTATTTTTGAAAACGTCCATATAGTGGTCGTTCATTATGATTATGGCTACGCTTCCGCGACGTCACGCTTCGTTGCCAACCGGGGTAACGGCGTGTGACAGATTGGTATCAGAGCCATAGTTATAGTGAACTAGGTTGCATTAGTACCCTAGACTATAACTGCACTTAAGTTTTACTGGTTTTAAAAATATTTTGTGACTAACTAAAAGACTATGAATGGACCTTGATAGCAGAAAACATGTCCCACCCAGAGACCATCATCTTGTCAGATTCAGAGGATGAGTACACCCCTACGAGCCCCGCAGTCACTGAGGTTTTCACTGAAGGAGAACCATCTGAAGAAGACCCCTCCGAAGAACCAATGGAGGAGTCAGAAGAGGAACCGATGGAAGAAGATGACGACGGAGAGGATCCACCGCCCCCAACAGTCCCCGCCCGCATTCCATACCACCCTGCAGAGCCATCAATTAAGCCATACCGGCCTTATCCAAACGGCCCTAAAATGTTGTATACACCCCGAAAGTGGGTGATCACGCCGAGACGGGAGTCTATTCCCATCTCGACTCCCCAACCCAATCCCCCACCACCACACCGACGTGTAGACGCCCGACGATGGGGCTGGATACCTGAAACCCTCCGTGAATGGAGGCAAGAGGAAGGAATCCCTTCCCACTTTGAGATCGGAGGACCATCCTCCGCACCTATCCCGTCACTCACTCAAGAACCCGCCGAATAGACCATACCACTCTTGGTAGCACGGTCTTCAAGGCATGATCTCCAACTTCGGTTGCTTAACCAAGACATCGGAGAAATGACCGCTCGTTTAGAGCGGGAGGAGTTACAAAACTCCAACATATACTGGGCCAACCAGCACGCCCTCGCCATTCAGCAGGACGGACTGAACGAGCTCCGGCAATGATTAGCCGAGAGCGAGGCCCGCAATGAGGAGCTGGCACAGCGCCTCAATCCTTTAGAAAAGAGAGAGACCCCTGATCACTCCCGCACCTAGTACCCCCCCCTCTATCTTTGTAATATTAGGAAATTATTATGTAATAGTGTATGACTAAAATTTTCGGGTAATAACCCGCCCCAATGTAAGAAAATTATGAATGATTAATAAAAATTGCAAGTTATTTATGAAATTGTGTTTGATGATTATATTGTTGTGCCTTAAGAAAAATTTACATCTTTAAAATTCAACTTCTTACACTATGCTATTTTCTTTAAACTTTAAGATAATGCCGCCGAGACGAGTTATGAACGCCGCGAAAATTGAGGAACTAGTTGCACAAAGAGTGGCTGCTGCTATAGCCACTTACGAGACCAATAGAAACAGTTCAGCCAATGGAGATGGTGGTGCTAGCCGCACCACGGGAGGAACTGAAACCCACCCAAAGGGTTGTGGAATTAAGGGGTTTTTGAGCTGCAAGCCCCGATACTTCAACGGAACTGAAGGAGCCGTTAGATTAGTACGATGGTTCGAAAAGTTGGAGTCTGTCTTCCGTGTTAGCGGATGCATTGAAGGAGACAAAGTAAAGTTCGCCACCCACACTCTGCAAGACAGAGCCTTGACATGGTGGAACTCGTATACCTAGTCTGTGGGAATTGATGCAGCTTACCAACTCACCTGGACCGAGTTGAAGCAGATGATGACCGATGAGTATTGCCCGAGGAATGAGCTGCAGAAAATGGAGTCAGAGTTTTGGAATCTGGCTAAGAAGGGAACGGATGTAGCTGGGTACACCAACCGATTCCACGAACTAAGTATTCTCTGCCCTCAGATGGTGACCCCTGAGTACAAGAAAATCGAGCGTTACATTTGGGGACTCGCTCCTCAAATTCAAGGTAATGTCACTGCCTCCAACCCATCCACCATACAGGACGCCATCAGAATGGCCAACAACCTTATGGATCAAGTGTCCCGGAGAAATGAAGCCAAGGCCGGGAAAAACAAGAGAAAGTGGGAGGACAAGTCAGGGAGGAATACGGGATCGCAATCCAAGAAGCCCGAGACATCAAGGCTTATGTAGCAGGAACTGAGTCAAGGAAGGGCTAGACAGGTACCAAGCCTTTCTGCACCCAATGCACCTTTCATCACAACAAGGGTCCCTGCCCAACCCCTTGTGGAAAATGCAAACGTATTGGCCATGTGGCCAAAGACTGTAAATTTGGAACCCCGGGTGTCAATGGCGGCAATCAGAGAGGCTGCTATGAATGTGGAGCTACTGGGCACTTCAAGAGTGAGTGTCCGAAGTTGAGAAATGGTGGAGGAGCTCAGGGGAGAGCTTTTGTGTTAGGAGCAGGTGACGCTCGTCAGGATCCCCATGTGGTATCAGGTACGTTTCTTTTAATGACATTTACGCTTACATACTCTTTGATACTGGGGCTGATAGGAGCTTTATATCTGATAAGTTTAGTAAGCAATTGAATGCCACTCCTTTTCCCTTAGACAACTCTTATACTATAGAACTGGCTGACAGCAAAATAATAGAGGCAAGTAGTATTATTAAGGAATGCACACTGAAGCTGGAAGATCATCCCTTTAAGATAGACTTGATGCCTATAGAAATCGGAAGTTTTGATGTAGTAATTGGTATGGATTGGTTGTCACACAACCAGGCCGAGATTTTGTGTGGTAAGAAAGTGGTACGGATACCACTCCGCAAAAAGAAGGTCCTAACAGTCCAAGGGGAAAGAAAGAACCGACAGCTGAATGTCATATCCGGCCTAAGAACATTAAAGTGCCTTAGGAAAGGTTGCCATGCAGTATTAATACTAATTGAAGAAAAAGAGTCGGAGGAGAAGCGACTCGAGGATATTCCAGTGGTTTGTGACTATCCGAAGGTCTTCCCGGAGGATTTGCCTAGACTTCCGCCAACTAGGCAAGTAGAGTTTCAAATCGATTTGGTGACGGGAGCTGCACCGGTCGCTCGAGCCCCATATAGACTCGCTCCTTCTGAAATGCAAGAGCTATCCAATCAATTACAAGAGTTAATGGATAAAGGATTCATTCGACCAAGTTCCTCACCTTGGGGAGCTCCGGTCTTGTTTTTGAAAAAAAAAGACGGATCCTTCAGAATGTGCATAGACTACCGAGAGCTAAACAAGTTAACAGTAAAGAACCGCTACCCCCTTCCCAGAATTGACGACATGTTTGACCAACTACAGGGATCTAGCTTCTACTCTAAGATTGATCTGTGATCCGGTTATCATCAAGTAAAGGTTCGAGAAGAAGACATTCCCAAGACAGCATTCAGAATTCGTTATGGACATTACAAATTTCAGGTAATGCCATTCGGTTTGACCAACGCACCAGCCGTATTCATGGACCTCATGAATCGAGTGTGTAAACCGTATCTGGACAAATTTGTAATAGTGTTCATAGACGATATCCTCATCTATTCCAGAAATAAAGAGGAGCATGAACAACATCTCAAGCTGATCTTGGAGTTGTTAGAGAAGGAACAGTTATACGCCAAATTTTCAAAATGTGAATTTTGGTTGCGAGAAGTTAAATTCCTTGGACATGTGATCAACAGCCAGGGAATCCAAGTTGATCTATCAAAAATCGAGGCTATAAAGAACTGGGCAACTCCTAGAACTCCCACAGAAATCCGCCAATTTCTAAGACTTGCTGGTTATTATAGGCGATTTATTGAAAACTTCTCAAAGATAGCAGGTTCCCTAACAGAGTTGACTTGGAAGGATGTAAAATATATCTGGGGTGAAGAGCAAGAAAAGGCGTTTCAGCAGTTAAAGCAAAGATTGTGTAGTGCACCAATTCTGTCCTTACCTGAAGGGACTGAAAATTTTGTGGTCTACTGTGATGCCTCACACCATGGATTAGGTTGTGTGCTCATGCAAAGGGATAAGGTCATTGCTTACGCATCACGGCAACTCAAAATTCACGAGGTGAACTATACGACTCATGATTTGGAGTTTGGAGCAGTGGTGTTTGCTCTCAAAATATGGAGGCACTGCCTGTATGGAACTAAGTGCACAGTGTTTACAGACCATAAAAGCCTTCAGCATATTCTGAATCAGAAAGAGTTAAATATGAGGCAACGTCGTTGGGTTGAGCTGCTTAGCGATTATGACTGCGAAATTCGTTACCATCCGGGGAAGGCGAATGTTGTAGCTGATGCCCTGAGCCGAAAGGAACGGGTTAAACCATTGAGAGTCCGAGCTTTGGTCATGACTATACAGTCAAACCTAAACTCTCAAGTTCGCGAGGCGCAAGAAGAAGCAGTCAAGGAAGGTAACCTACTGGATGAAGCCTTGAGAGGTATGGATAAACGGTTTGAAATCAAGCCCGATGGATGTCGGTACTTCATGAGCAGAATTTGGCTACCAAAATTTGGAGGAGTAAGGAAGCTGGTCATGGATGAAGGGCATAAAACAAGATATGCTATTCATCCAGGGTCAGATAAGATGTACCACGACTTGAAAGGAATGTACTGGTGGCTAAACATGAAGGCTGACATTGCTACCTATGTCAGCAAGTGTTTAACATGTTTGAAGGTTAAGGCTGAGCACCAGAAACCATCAGGGTTGCTAGTTCAACCAGAAATACCCCAGCGGAAGTGGGAAAACATCACCATGGATTTCATCACCAAGTTGCCGAATACTTCTGGAGGTTATGACACTATTTGGGTGATTGTGGATCGACTTACCAAAACCGCACAGTTCCTGCCAATCAAGGAGACTGATAAGATGGATAAGTTAACACAAATCTATCTTAAAGAAGTCGTCTCAAGGCATGGAGTGCCAGTATCAACTATATCAGACAGGGACAGCCGGTTCACATCAAGATTTTGGCAGTCATTGCAAGAAGCACTGGGTACACGTCTCGATATGAGCACAGCCTACCACTCGCAAACAGATGGTCAGAGTGAAAGGACGATTCAGACTTTGGAAGACATGCTAAGGGCATGTGTTATCGACTTTGGCAAAAGTTGGGACAGACACCTGCCATTAGTTGAGTTTTCCTATAACAACAGCTATTACTCAAGTATTAAGACCGCCTCATTCGAGGCACTCTACGGGTGAAAGTGTCGATCGCCACTTTGTTGGGCTGAAGTATGAGATAGTCAGATTACTGGACCTGAGATCATCCAGGAGACTACAGAAAAGATAGCCCAGATTCGTAACCGGTTAAAGATCGCGCGGGATCGACAGAAACGTTATGCAGACGTTCGACGGAAGGATTTGGAATTCCAAGAGGGAGATCAAGTAATGTTGAAAGTCTCGCCTTGGAAGGGCGTAATCCATTTTGGGAAACGAGCAAAACTCAATCCTCGTTATATCGCACCATTCAAGATCACCAAAAGAATTGGCCCGGTAGCTTACCGACTCGATCTACCCCCAGAGCTTAGTAACGTTCATAGTACTTTCCACGTGTCCAATCTTAAGAAATGCCTGGCTGATGAAACACTCGTTATACCCATGGACGAGCTAGAGTTAGATGATAAGCTGAACTTCATTGAGCAACCTGTAGAAATAATGGACCGAGAAGTCAAGAAACTCAAGCATAGTCGGATCCCGATAAAAAAAGTCAGATGGAACTCTAAGCGAGGTCCTGAGTTTACGTGGGAACACGAAGATCAGTTCCGAGAAAAATACCCTCAGCTGTTCTCAAATACTCAAGCAGTGGAGAACACGGGCTAACTTCGGGACGAAATTCCCTTAACAGGGGGAGACTGTAACATCCGGCACTAAACCAGGTTAGCAACAATGACCTAATCTGTATTTAATAGCCAATTATAACCTAATCAGTGGTCATTAGAAATTAATCAAGTGATTAACAAGGTTTATTAGAAAATTCAACTCAATTAGAATCAAATTCATCGGTGCGATGAATCGGGAAATCAATTAATCCGATCAATTTACGATATGAAGGATTAATTCAACTAAGTACATAATTAAATTATGATTAGTGACACTAATCATACACTAATACAATTACTTAACATTAATTATGCAAGACTAAAACAAGTCATTAAAACAATGCATCCAAAAGTATTTATGAATTTACAAGATAAGGAAAATACAAGAATACATTTCTAAATACTTCTATACAAAAAAAAAAGAAAAATACATCAAAATACACCCATATAGGCCGGCCACTAGGAAGGACACAAGGACCAAAAGAATGTATGTTTTTACTCAACATTTCACCATCAAATCCTCCTCTTTCCTTTCATCCAAGATTTTACAACTATTTTCATCATTTCACCACCTTTTTCACCTCTATAAATAGGACCCCAACTTCATCTCATTCTTCACACCTTCACAACACAAAAATCTCTTCTTTTCTTTCTCTCAAATCCGGCCAAGAGGTGTCAAGAACACCAAAATTTGCAACTTTGTGTTCTTTTAATATTTCAAGAGTTTTGGTGAAAAGTCTTGCAAGGATTTCAACTTCTACTCATTTTCATTCCTATAATACATCAAAGTAAGTAAATACTAGCTTATTTCATCAAACATTTATGTTTATATAAGTCTTGCATAATATATATATAATCACCAACAACAACAAGTTTCATAAAAACTCAAGTTTATAAGTTTCTAGTTCTTATTTTTAAGTTGTTTCTTTAAATGTGTTTATGAATATATGAACACATTATAAACATGTTAATATTATGAAAACATGTGTTATATATGTGTTATATAACTTTTATAACTTTTATACAAGTAGTCTTTGAATAAACAACAAGAATCATAAGTTGTTTCAAGTTTATAAAACTGCGGATTTTTGGCAGAAAATTTATATCGATTTTGAAAAATCATAACTAATTCATAACTTAACGAAATGAGTTGATTCTTGTCTCAAAAGTTATATCTATGTCTTAACTATAGATCTGGAATTTTTCATAATTTATTTCGGAGTTTAAGACCTCCAGAAATTTTTTGGGAAACCGAAAGTCTGACAGCTCAAAAATGGCCAACATAGGGTTTTTAACGAGCTTTTTCACCAACCTAAACATCTCGAAAAATGGCCGTTCTTTAGTCTAAAAATCCTTTGTAGAAAGTAGTTTAATGTCCTAGAAAACCAAAGTCTAAAACATTTTGGAGCTTGGTCAAAAACAGCCTCAAAGTAGGCCGAAAAACCTCCGAAAAAGCTGGAAAATATATATATATATATATATATATATATATATATATATATATATATATATATATATATATATATATATATATATATATATATATATAAACTTGACGTTTTAAGCAGTTTTTATTTATAAACTTGTAATGTTGGGTGATTTAAGACATAAAAATCTATAAATATATATATCATCATATATTAGAGATATTAAGTCCTTATTATCATTTAGGACTCAATTAAACTTACTCGACGCATCATCCATCCATTTACGCTAAAAAGCTTTTTACGCTCGTTTTGCCATCACAATCTCGGTGAGTCCTCATAGCCCCTATTTTCACAATGTTATGTTTTGGGGATGAAATACATGCTTCGTTTTTTATGGACACAAAAATAACATCATTTCTATTATGTATTACACATGTGGTTCCATCCGCCCTTATATCATGAACCGTTAATTGCATTTATTTGTAAGCGTGAATATATTGTGGATAGATCTATCGGGAGTCACGTCCCCCATTCGGGTTAGTTCGGGTCGGCTAACAGCGAGTGCATATATATTTAACACACGGTATTACGTATGGGAATACTGCACAGGGCAAACTCATTTTAATTAACCTTCGGTTGCATGATGGTTTATATGTAATACATAACATGGAATTTATGATTTTATAAATTCAATCTCTATTATTGTTGTCCATACAAGTCAGATTTACGTGTAAACCTATGAGCTCACCAACAATTTTGTTGACGTATTTTAGCGTGTATTTTCAGGAAATTAAGGCAAGTCCATCACATCGGTAGTATTTTCAAGCTTCCGCATTTAAGGAGTCGCACTCGTTTTCAAACCGACGGAGATTTACTTGCATTATTTTGGACAATTTAATTATGTATTTAAATCTCTGTATCTTGCGAACTACTCTTTATCATTCTCGGGTTATGTAAAACATTTATATCTTTTAAAGTTATACCGATGTATTTTTGAAAACGTCCATATAGTGGTCGTTCATTATGATTATGGCTACGCTTCCGCGACGTCAAGCTTCGTTGCCAACCGGGGTAACGGGGTGTGACATGTCAATTTCATTCTCTATGAAGTTCCTAGTTCTTTTGAGATTCACTGATTCTTATCAATGAAATGTTAATCTCGGATATGCTCATCTACCATTCATGACTGGGATGCCGAGGATCACGAACAAGATGATGAATTTTAACCATGCAAAACCTACGTGGTCCCCGGCACGAGTATGCTCGAGAATCGCGAGTCTCACATCACGTGTCACTTATGTTCTCATATTAATGTGTCGGTAAACCACACACGCTCCATTAACAGTTCATAAGAGTGATGTGCAATTTTCATGGATTAGCATGCTAATTCATATTTCATATATCTAAAACGGGATTTTGTTTTAGTACTTTTAATTAATACTTTTAATCTTGACATCATTCTAT
Organism: Centrapalus pauciflorus; assembly: GCA_020465985.1. NCBI lineage: Eukaryota > Viridiplantae > Streptophyta > Magnoliopsida > Asterales > Asteraceae > Centrapalus > Centrapalus pauciflorus. Next base: position 64,716 of record JAANYP010007726.1, on the reverse strand, counting down.
CAGAAGTCATCGGTAGCTTCATTGAATGCACAACGAAGCGGAGATATAGGTCAGCGTGAAGCATATTAAAAACCTACTTCTTTAGGGAAGTAAAACGACCCGCCTTATACCTCGCTTATAGTTTCTTAGCTATGGGTGAGCCGATTTTTCGATTGATTGACAATGTATTTAGATTTAAATGTTACATATATAATTCATAATATATATATACATACATACATACATATATATATATATATATATATATATATATATATATATATATATATATATATATATATATATATATATATATATATATATATATATATATATGGTTGGGATCACTGCAGATTCTAAGTTTAGTGTAGAACCAATCTAAACCATTGGATTATAATATAACACTAGGGATAAGATGGTAATTATGCAATTAACATTGAATTAATAGTAGCCTACCAAGTTTGACTGCACACTTTGACCATTTTTTACTCTTTTAATGTCGAATGTACATGCAGTGTTGCATATATGATATATTATATTACTTCGACGTTGAATATGCGATATATACTGTAATTCGACATTGAATGATCTCGATATAATATATTGAATGGTTGTGTGGGTAAAAAAAAAATTACGAAAAATAAATTTGCAAAATTTTTTTGAAAAAAATGTTTCATGATCGTTCTCATTAAATCCACCAACTTTGACTACTAATTTTAACCATCATTTTGGTTTTGTTAATATTTAGTGTACATGCAATGTTGCATATATGATATATAGTATTAATTCGACGTTGAATATACGATATCAAGTGTTCCTTCGACATTGAATGATCTCGTCATGCTATATTGCATCGTGGTCTGAGTAATTTTATTTTTTTTACAAAAAATAAACACATAAAATTTTTTCAAAAAAATATATCATGCCCGGTCTCGTTTTAAAGAGTATAAAATACTCGTTTTTATGGTATAATTTTTTTGATTTAAAAATTAATCATATTAATGTTATTTTAATTTAAAATAAAAGGATAATTATTTTGTTAATGTCAATCTTTTTGCTATTTTCAATCTTTTCCATAGTAATACCAATATTTTTTTTCACTAATTCCACACTTAATCCTTGTCAGGATCAAAATCACTACCTAAGATTAACTGGTTTGAATCAATCAGAGTATAGAACCAATAACCTTGTATTGACTCAAAGTCCAATCAGAGTATAAAACCAATAACAAATAACACATAAATATAATCAAAAATCAAATCTTTTGTATTGCCAAACTCAATGATTACAATCACTTCTAATTTGTTTGCATTAGACGAAGAACACAGACTGTTCTTAGGGTTTTACAACCTTAGAGGCTTATGAAAACTTAATCAGAAAGCAATTACAACTGAATCAAAACATGTACGTGCAGAGATACAATAGAAAAACCTATTCTATCTATATATAAAGCCTTCTGATTTGTTTCCTTGAGAAACTCTGATTTCTCTGGTAGTAGATATGCTTGAATCTTCGAATATACATCTTTTCCTGAATTTCAGCACTTTCTGTTTATTGAACTGTTCAGCAGCTTGAAGACTATCTGTTGAGCAGCTTGAACTTTTAAACTAGCAGCTCGAACTTACTCAACTAACAGCTTGAACTTTGTAATTACACAAATAATCTACTAACAGCTTGAGAAATCTAACTAATAGCTTGACATACTTAGAATATTTCCCACGATCTCCCCCTAACTTAAATTCTTTACACAAGACTTTAAGTTTTTGTACAAATAAGGAAATAAAACAAAGTAAATTTGTTATCTACAAACTAAGGCATCCAAAAACTTACAGTTGTGAAAGTTTCTGCTTAATTGCCTTTAAAAAATCTCTTTTCATCTCTTCTTTATCACAGTAAATCTTCACCGAGCTTATTTGCAGTAACCATGCTCTTGGAAGATCAAAGAACTCAAAATTGAAGAACATGCTGGATCCATTTGCAAATTTGAGTCTATATGTCTTTCATTTCACATATAGATCAACATGTACAATCTTCATATCCTTGGCATATTCTATATCTCTTCTGATAGATTCTGGATCAAAAATGCTTTTAAGATCTTTTACACTCTGCTTAACCCAAAGAAGTGGAGACCTAGACTGACTAACGGTTCCAATATGATGCATTTGAGTCAGCTCTTCTCTGGTCATCTTCTGTACTAGGTGAACTATACTTTTGTATTCTTCCTTAGGACCAACTTCTCTTTTGACTACAAAATGATTTTTTAAATCAATGTCATCCTTTGATTTAGCATACCAGTATGTAATAGGAGGCTTGGAGAACTCATGCTGATCGAGGGTCTTTTCAATTTCCATTACTTTCTGCAGCTGATGCTCAAACAGCACCCTTTTCACCTGATCAAGCTTTGCTTGTTGAATAGCTTCTGATTGAGGATCATTAGCAGCAGTTTGAACATGAGGAGGAGGATTACTGACACCAGCTTGAATTGGTTCCTATTGGCTTTGGACTTGTTGGGAGACTTCTGCTTTCTGTTTTTCCATTTCTTTGTCATGTATGTCTTGCAGCTTTTCTGTTGGCCATGACTGAGCCATTATTCTAGGAATTCCAACTTGGATGCAGAGAAATTTATCAAAAAATTTCTGTGTTCTGCCTTTGAATGCCCTGTTGGCATTTTCCTTTTCTTCTGATTCTTCTTGACCACAAACCCTCTTAGGTAATCACCTAAGGTTTCATCATCTTTCATTGGAGCATGAGCTTGCTGGTCTAAGAGATCATCCTGTTCCTTTGCTAACTTTCTTGCAAATTCCGCATCATGAGCAACCTGGGCTTCTTTAGAGGAGAATTTAATCTTTGGAGCTTCAATTAGCATGCCTTTGCCCTTATCTCTAGAAGCAGATGCTTTGGATTGGACTGTACTGACAGGTGCCTGATTTCGTTCTCTGATAACAACCCCAGTTGTTCTGATAGGGGCAGCTTGAGTTTCTAGGCTAACAGCTTGAGTAGCTATTGGGACTGTTAGCCTAGAATCTGGGACTGTTTGTTAGTACATCCTGTGTGACGATAGCAATCTAAGGTTTGATAGCATTTTATGTAAGTCAAGTTATTTGGTATTGAATATTGACGAGTGTCTGATATATGTTTGATTATGTGTGTTTGATATTGATTGTTTGTATGTTTGAACTTGGTGTAATGTATTACAAGAAGTTCAAACATAAAGTTCAAAGATAAATTCAAACATAAGTTCAAACATAAGTTCAAACATAAGTTCAAACATAAGTTCAAACATAAGTTTGATAGTTGAAGTTTGAATTTAAGGTAAATTCGAATTTGTCATTGAGGACAAATTCGAATGGGCCTTGGGCCAGGTTCGAATTTGTTCTAGACAAACTCGAATGTGTCAGTATAATTAAGGGTTAACTCGATTAATTATCTGACTTTGGCAGACGTTTATCAGAGCGATTAGCAAAGGCGATCTCGAACTTGCAAGTTTCCAGAGAGTTGTTTCGGAGAGAATCATCGTGTTGGGGCGTTCAGTTGTTCGTCTATCATAGTGGTAGTCTCCGTGTTTCCGTGTGTGTGATCTTACCGTTAAGCCGCTAACGAGGATTCCGCACTCGTTGGAAGGTGTCGCGTTGAGATAGATCCGTAGTGTCAAGACCTTACACTGTTGGAGCAGGAGATGAATCTGTTTGGACTGAAATAGGGATCTCCTGATCCTCCCCCTTATAAAAAGTCATGTGGGCTTCTGCTTGACCTGCAATCCAAGAAAGAAGGTGAGTTCTCCCATTGAACTCATTTGAAACTTTTTGTGCATCAATGACTCACACTCTTTGCATAAACTGTCATTTGTTGATCCAAAGATGATATCATCAACATAATCTGAACAAGAAAAATCTCAGATTTGATGGAGTTTGTGAACAATGTTTTGTCCAGAGTACCTCTCTTGAATCCATTTTGTAGAAGGTATGATGACAGAGTGTCATACCATGCTCTTGGGGCTTGGTGGAGTCCATAGAGGGCTTTGTCTAATTTGTAGACTCTGTCTGGATACTTATAGTCCTCAAATCCAGTGGGTTGACACACATAGACCTCTTCTTCAATTGTACCATACAGGAATGCAGATTTCACATCCATTTGGTATACTTTAAATGCTTTGAAGCTGGCATAAGATAGGAACAGTCTGATGGCTTCTATCCTTGCTACTGGGGCAAAGACATCATCATAATCTATTCCTTCTTCTTGAGTGTATCCTTGTGCTACCAGTCTTGCTTTGTTCTTGATTACTATCCCTCTCTCATCCTTCTTGTTTCTGAACACCCATCTTGTACCAATTGCTCTCTTTCCTTTAGGAAGATCAACTAGAGTCCATACATTCTGAATCTTAAATTGCAGTAGTTCTTCCTGCATTGCCTCAATCCAAGATAGATCTTTCAAAGCCTTAGATGTCTTCTTAGGTTCTAATTGTGACATGAAACATGCATGTTCAAAGGCAGCTAGACTGAATTCAGGAACTGCTGATTCAGCATCATTAGACTCCTTGTGAACCATTGTCCTTGTCTGTACAGGAGTGTGTGGATCACCCATTATCTGATTGAGAGGGTGATACTTGTGAACTCTGAGTGTGGGCTCTCTGTCTGTCTAAAATGAGGTTCCTAGATTTGTATCATCTCCTTCAGGACCACTTGACGGTTGAGCTTCAGGAGCAGCTTGACCAGAAGATGGGACTGTTTCCCTATGTGATGGAGCTATTACCTCAGGACTTGGGATTGGCACTTCATAATTTAGATTTGAATCATGTTGAGTATCCAGTACCCTTGGTGGGTCACAAGATAGAAGTGGTAGAACAGTGTACTCATCCCATTTATCAGAATCTTCAACAGTCTAAAGCTTTGTGCCAACAGCTTGAATATTTGTGTGAACAGCATGAGAATTTGTGTTGGCAGCTTCCACCCTATTTTCATCAGTTTCTGCAGTATACTCAACAAAGCTCGGAGAATTTGTTAGTGAATCTAAATCAAACAACCAATCAGGACCAGTGCCTTTGACATTTGCAGTGTTTTCATTAAACTCAACATTGGCACTCTCGTCAATGGTTTTAGACACACTGTTATATACCCTATAGGCTTTGCTTTGAGTAGAGTATCCTACAAAGAAACCTTCTTCAGCCTTGCTTTCAAACTTTCCTAAGTGAGTCTTAGTGTGAAGAATAGTGCATGAACAGCCAAAAGACTTTAGAAAGGCTATTAAGGGGACTCTATGATGGAATAACTCATATGGAGTTTTCCCTTGTTATTGAACAACCTGAACCCTATTTAGCACATAACAAGCTGTATTGACTTCCTCTGCCCAAAAGGTCATTGGCAGTTTGGAATCAGCTAGCATGGTTCTAGCAGCCTCAATCAGCTACACAATTTTGTTGTGGTGTTCTTGGTGCACTATATTGCCTAGCAATACCTTTAGACTCACAGAAACTGTTTAGGATATGATTTTTAAACTCAGTTCCATTAACTGACCTGATCACCTTAACTTTTAAGTTTGATTGGTTTTCTATCTTAAGAATTAATGATTTAACTAGCTCAGTCGTTTCATCTTTAGTCCTAAGAAAGTAGACCCATATAAATCTGGTGAAATCATCAACAATGACTAAACAGTAAGCTCTTTTATCCAAACTCAAAACAGATGTTAGACCAAAAAGATCCATATGAATAAGATGAAGAGCAGATGAGATTGAATTTACTTTTTTGGCCTTATGAGAAGTTTTGTGTTGCTTGCCTTAAAGACATGCTACACAATGATCATCACAGATGAACTCCTTTTGTGGTAAACCTCTTACCAAATTCTTTTTGACTAAAACATTCATAGATTTAAAGTTCATGTGACACATCCTTCTGTGTCATAGAGCAGATTCATTAGATGATGCTTTGGATATCAAACAGCTTAAAGTACTTGATTTGGATAAAAGATCTGTGTCCAAACAGTAGACATTGTTCTTTCTTGGTGTTCTAAGTAAAACAAGATTTTCAGGTATTTTAAAATCTTTTGAAAGAACAATGCACTCAGAATCTGTGAATACAACAATATTTTGTTTATCACAGATTTGAGACACACTTAGTAAATTGTACATCAGCTGTTCAACATACAAAACATCATTGATGATCATATTGCCTGCTTTGACAGTACCTTTACCTGTTACCTTACCTCCCTTGGAATTTCCTCCAAATGCAACAAACCCTCCTTCAAAGCCTTTGAAATTTGACAAGCATTCAGAATTGCCTGTCATGTGCCTAGAGCATCCACTGTCCAAATGCCATCTTGTTTTATGTTGTGACCTGTGGGTGCCCTGCACAAATAAAAGCTTAGTTAGTAATGGAGTAAACCCAAACCAAGTTGGTTTTGGGTTGTCCTTGTGCATTGACATAACTAAACACTGTTTGTGATTTTTTATACTTAGTGAGATCCACTGGTGGATTCTGTGAAGAATATTTAGTTATGACATGAGGTATCCAGGTGTTCTTTCCAATCTTTTCAATAACAGTCTCAGATGATCCATTACCAGTTCCAGTTTTAGGCTTAGCAGTTTGAACTGGGTTTTTAGTGCTAACAGCTTCAGAGTTTGCACTACCAGTTCCAATTTTAGGCCTAGCAGTCTCAATATTTGTATCAGCAGTTTGATCTGAGTTTTTGCCTTTAACACACCATATTTGTTTAAAACTTGATTTGGGCTTTGCCAAAACTTGAATTTGGTGTGTAGACTGTTTTTTATTGATTTTTAAGAACCTGTGATCAACTGTCTTCTATAGAACTGGTGCAACAGATGGTTTGGCCTTTGAATTCTTTGAGTTTTGAACAAATGCCTGTTTATGAACCATAGTCTGTTTTGGGACTGTTAGCCTAGAATCTGGGACTGTTTGTTAGTACATCCTGTGTGACGATAGCAGTCTAAGGTTTGATAGCATTTTATATAAGTCAAGTTACTTGGTATTGAATATTGACGAGTGTTTGATATATGTTTGATTATGTGTGTTTGATATTGATTGTTTGTTTGTTTGAACTTGGTGTAATGTATTACAAGAAGTTCAAACATAAAGTTCAAAGATAAATTCAAACATAAGTTATAACATAAGTTCAAACATAAGTTTGATAGTTGAAGTTCGAATTTAAGGTAAATTCGAATTTGTCATTGAGGACAAATTCGAATGGGTTTGGGCCAGGTTCGAATTTGTCCTAGACAAACTCGAATGTGTCAGTATAATTAAGGGTTAACTCGATTAATTATCTGACTTTGGCAGACGTTTATCAGAGCGATTAGCAAAGGCGATCTCGAACTTGCAAGTTTTCAGTGGTAGTCTCCGTGTTTCCGTGTGTGTGATCTTACCGTCAAGCCGCTAACGAGGATTCCGCACTCGTTGGAAGGTGTCGTGTTGAGATAGATCTGTAGTGTCAAGACCTTACACTGTTGGAGCTGGAGTTGAATCTGTTTGGACTGAAATAGGGATCTCCTGATCCTCCCCCTTTTTGGATGCATTGGTTTGGCCAGGAGGACCTACAACCTTTGGCATTAGGGTTTGAACCATCTTCTCAAGTTGAATGATCTTATTTCCACAGAGGGTGAACCCTTGATGAAAATAATCCATTCTCTAATGTTGAGCTGCTACTGTATGTTGGAGCTCAACATTAGAGAATGTAAATAGGAGTAGATAGAAAGGTCATACCATAGTCTCTCAGTTGATTCTGAATCCACATCACTTGGGAACAGCAGCTGGCAACTGCTACATGTTCTGCTTCAGTAGATGAGGTGGAGACAGTTGTTTGCTTTTTGCACTGCCAAGAGACCAGTCTTGCTCCTAGATATTGACATCCACCAGTTGTGGATTTTCTGTCAATGTTGCATACTCCATAGTCACTGTCAGAGTAGGCTGTTAGTTCAAGAGGAGAGTCTTTAGGATACCATAGGCCCAAATGTGGTTGGCCTTTGAGATATCTAAAAATTCTCTTAACAGCAAACAGATGTGAGTCCTTTGGAGCACATTGAAACCTGGCACAAACACAAATAGCAAACATTATATCAGGTCTAGAAGATGTGAGGTACATTAGTGAACCTATCAAGGATCTGTATAGGTGAATGTCCACATCTACTCCATCTTTGTCTGCATCAAGCTGCTTGTGAGTGTCCATTGGAGTACTAGCAACTTTGGTATCTTTGTAACCAAACTTTTCCAGAATGTCTTTAACATACTTTGATTGACTTATAAAAAGTCATGTGGGCTTCTGCTTGACCTGCAATCCTAGAAAAAAGGTGAGTTCTCCCATTGAACTCATTTGAGACTTTTTGTGCATCAATGACTCAAACTCTTTGCACAAACTGTCATTTGTTGATCCAAAGATGATATCATCAACATAATCTGAACAAGAAAAATCTCAGATTTGATGGAGTTTGTGAACAATGTTTTGTCCAGAGTACCTCTCTTGAATCCATTTTGTAGAAGGTATGATGACAGAGTGTCATACCATGCTCTTGGGGCTTGGTGGAGTCCATAGAGGGATTTGTCTAATTTGTAGACTCTGTCTGGATACTTATAGTCCTCAAATCCAGGGGGTTGACACACATAGACCTCTTCTTCAATTGTACCATACAGGAATGCAGATTTCACATCCATTTGGTATACTTTAAATGCTTTGAAGCTGGCATAAGCTAGGAACAGTCTGATGGCTTCTATCCTTGCTACTGGGGCAAAGACATCCTCATAATCTATTCCTTCTTCTTGAGTGTATCCTTGTGCTACCAGTCTTGCTTTGTTCTTGATTACTATCCCTCTCTCATCCTTCTTGTTTCTGAACACCCATCTTGTACCAATTGCTCTCTTTCCTTTAGGAAGATCAACTAGAGTCCATACATTCTGAATCTTAAATTGCAGTAGTTCTTCCTGCATTGCCTCAATCCAAGATAGATCTTTCAAAGCCTTAGATGTCATCTTAGGTTCTAATTGTGACATGAAACATGCATGTTCAAAGGCAGCTAGACTGAATTCAGGAACTGCTGATTCAGCATCATTAGACTCCTTGTGAACCATTGTCCTTGTCTGTACAGGAGTGTGTGGATCACCCATTATCTGATTGAGAGGGTGATACTTGTGAACTCTGAGTGTGGGCTCTCTGTCTGTCTGAAATGAGGTTCCTAGATTTGTATCATCTCCTTCAGGACCACTTGACGGTTCAGCTTCAGGAGCAGCTTGACCAGAAGATGGGACTGTTTCCCTATGTGATGGAGCTATTACCTCAGGACTTGGGATTGGCACTTCATAATTTAGATTTGAATCATGTTGAGTATCCAGTACCCTTGGTGGGTCACAAGATAGAAGTGGTAGAATAGTGTACTCATCCCATTTATCAGAATCTTCAACAGTCTAAAGCTTTGTGCCAACAGCTTGAATATTTGTGTGAACAGCATGAGAATTTGTGTTGGCAGCTTCAACCCTATTTTCATCAGTTTCTGCAGTATACTCAACAAAGCTCGGAGAATTTGTTAGTGAATCTAAATCAAACAACCAATCAGGACCAGTGCCTTTGACATTTGCAGTGTTTTCATTAAACTCAACATTGGCACTCTCTTCAATGGTTTTAGACACACTGTTATATACCCTATAGGCTTTGCTTTGAGTAGAGTATCCTACAAAGAAACCTTCTTCAGCCTTGCTTTCAAACTTTCCTAAGTGAGTCTTAGTGTGAAGAATAGTGCATGAACAGCCAAAAGACTTTAGAAAGACTATTAAAGGGACTCTATGATGGAATAACTCATATGGAGTTTTCCCTTGTTATTGAACAACCTGAACCCTATTTAGCACATAACAAGCTGTATTGACTGCCTCTGCCCAAAAGGTCATTGGTAGTTTGGAATCAGCTAGCATGGTTCTAGCAGCCTCAATTAAAGTTCTGTTCTTTCTTTCAGCTACACAATTTTGTTGTGGTGTTCTTGGTGCACTATATTGCCTTGCAATACCTTTAGACTCACAGAAACTGTTTAGGATATGATTTTTAAACTCAGTTCCATTGTCTGACCTGATCACCTTAACTTTTAAGTTTGATTGGTTTTCTATCTTAAGAATAAATTATTTAACTAGCTCAGCAGTTTCATCTTTAGTCCTAAGAAAGTAGACCCATGTAAATCTGGTGAAATCATCAACAATGACTAAACAGTAAGCTCTTTTATCCAAACTCAAAACAGATGTTGGACCAAAAAGATCCATATGAATGCTCCGTTTGTTTTTTTAAGAGTTTAGACGTCTAAACACTTTTTACGGTCCGTTTGATAAGATGTTAAAAAATGTCTAAAATCTGTTTAGATAAGATTGTTTGTTTTTTAATTTAATATAAAGTCTTTTTGCATACAACTTATCAAATTTATAGTACTTTTTAGCATTAGAATGTTGAAGTTTTTTAATTAAAATAAAATACTTTTACCTAATAAATTATTAATCTATTGACATATTTTAAATTATACAATTAAATTTAGTTTTAAGGGATCATTATTAATTAATTATATTCAAAACAACTTCTTACAAATATCAAGCGATTCAATTACACCAAAGCATACAAAATAAAGTATCATAAGAACTATATCAATATTCATAATCGTCCCACAATTTCTTCACGTAAATTAACCATTAACTGTCGGTCGTACTCCAATAATATTGAACTACTTGAGCCGCTGCATCCATATCACCACATTGCACATTTTCATCATCGATTCGATCATACTCAGAAAAAATAAGTATTTTTGTATATTGTTAGAGAGATACAATCTTTTATGTAAAATATAACAACCAATTTAATCCACATAATGCCCCAAATGAAACTTCAAACTTTTCCAAGTCAACTTAAAAGGAAAAAGAAACAAATGTGGCTGCCATTTTTTGCATTCACCCACAAAACAATTACAGTAAGACCCCATTGTCCACAGTTCACACCTAGTAAAAAAGAAAGCTTTTTTTGGCAGAATTCTACAATGAAATAACAAAGCTACTTGGCACACATAAGCATTGGTTGTTATGGCCTTCTTGGCCATAAGTTATGGACTGAACAAAATTGAAACCATGGACCATTTTAAGTTGATATTTTTTTATTTCAAGTATCAAATTAATCCATTAAAATGCTTAGATCACATACATACAACACATATAAGTCTCGGTTAATATCCAAAATCAGATTATTATTACAATCCTCGGACTCTATATACACAACATGCACACACTTCATTTAAGTTTAATAGTCCCTAGTCTTTGTTTGCTATTCACACAAACTATCCGAGACTTGTAAGTCTCAGACCGATGTGTCATAAACTAAAGTTTAATCGTACGACTTATCTCATAAATTATTTAAATTTGACTTGTTCATTGTGCAGAGGATTACCTTTGGGTTTATGTACAGAAGATGAGAGTGGGGTCACTGAAGGGTGTTGTGCAGAGAGGGCCGATGAGGTTTATGAAAAGTTTTGGAATGTGTCTTCAACCTGAAACTAAAACATCAAAAAAGAAAATACTTGTCATGTTGGGTTATATAAAGACTAAATGCATATTCATATAAAAACTAAAACATCAAAAAGTTTTGGAATGTGTCATATTTATATCCACACAAACTATGAACAATTTCACCAAATGCATAGCTGACTTCACAATCTTTATATAAAGACTAAAGAGAATAAAAAAGCATAGAGGTTACAACTTACAAGCTCCATTACATGTTGGGTTGGTCACTCTAAAATGCTTGGCTTATTTACAATATGTTCAATTGTTCATAGTTTGGCTCAATTGGTATTATAGCTCATTGTATTTTCTAGTTGAGCATTTGTGCAGGTGGGTGAGTTAGTACTTGGCAGCCATTACACAACTAGTCTATAAGAACTATTCATGATTCACATCTTTACACAAATTATGAAAGGGTCAAGTTTTGTGACCAGTAGATCCTGTCTTTGCTTCTGCTTGCTTGGCAGCCATTGCTGCATGATTTTGACCAGCAAGATGAGAAATATACACAGTGGGCCTGTTACAAACAACATTGCACACAGTGCAAGTTCTTAAAGCATCCGCCGCTGCCCCTCTTGTAAAATCTTCTGCTTCTTTGTCTCCACATCCTCAACTAGTCTATTAGGAATATACTACTTCAACACCCAAATCAATTTCTCATCATGTCTTTAAGGTATACAAACAACCATTGTAGCATTTGACTACTTCAATTCCAATATATACCATCAAAAAGAATTAGACAGAGTCATACTACTTCAACACCCAAATCAATTTCACTAAAGAATCATACTATAATGTCAGAGGCATCTATATATAAACATATAATCAAATCACCTTGAAATTACCTAGAACTTCCTTAAATTTTTTAGACAAATTAAACCCAACAAATAAGAATACAAAGCAACAATTTCAGTTAAATACCCATTTGAAATCTACACGAAAAGGAGAAAACCCACTTACCTTAGTTACACCCAGGCCATGAATAAGATGAAGCAAAGAAATACTTGGGTCACCTACTGTGGGAGTCTTCGGAAAAACAGACAGAACACATCTATATTTGTAAGCTCACCGGTTCTGTGAATATAGGTTAAACTGAGATCGAAAATCAAATAAACTACCGTGGATTTATGCAAATAGTAGAGAAGGAAGGAAAATCGGAAAAGGAGGCCAGGCGTTTTCAATATGAAACTTGATGCACAGACGAAAGGGACGCAATAGTCAATGGAGAGTAGGAGTGGGGAGGATCAATGGTCACTGGTGACTCGAAGAGGGGAGGGCGATGGTCAACGTATAGGAGTGGAGAGGACGATGGTAGAAAGACGAAGGCAAGGAGGCGCCAGCAGAGAAGATGGAAGAGCGTAGGGTTTAGAATCAGACGGTAGAGTTTAGATAAAATACATTTTTCGGATCTATTTGAAACAGACCGCGGTCAGACAATAGACGTCTGAATGGAACAGAAAAAACAAACAGGATTTACCCTCTTTTGTCTGACCGAATCAGACAAAAGAGTTCAATCAGACAAAAGAGGAAAAAACAAACGGACCCGAAGAGCAGATGAGATTGAATTTACTTCTTTGGCCTTATGAGAAGTTTTGTGTTGCTTGCCTTAAAGACATGCTACAAAATGATCATCACAGATGAACTCCTTTTGTGGTAAACCTCTTACCAAATTTTTTTTGACTAAAACATTCATAGATTTAAAGTTCATGTGACACATCCTTCTGTGTCATAGAGCAGATTCATTAGATGATGCTTTGGATATCAAACATCTTAAAGTACTTGATTTGGATAAAAGATCTGTGTCCAAACAGTAGACATTGTCCTTTCTTGGTGTTCTAAATAAAACAAGATTTTCAAGTATTTTAAAATCTTTTGAAAGAACAATGCACTCAGAATCTGTGAATACAACAATATTTTGTTTATCACAGATTTGAGACACAGTTAGTAAATTGTACATCAGCTGTTCAACATACAAAACATCATTGAAGATCATATTGCCTGCTTTGACAGTACCTTTACCTGTTACCTTACCTCCCTTGGAATTTCCTCCAAATGCAACAAACCCTCCTTCAAAGCCTTTGAAATTTGACAAGCATTCAGAATTGCCTGTCATGTGCCTAGAGCATCCACTGTCCAAATGCCATCTTGTTTTATGTTGTTACCTGTGGGTGCCCTGCACAAATAAAAGCTTAGTTAGTAATGGAGTAAACCCAAACCAAGTTGGTTTTGGGTTGTCCTTGTGCATTGACATAACTAAACACTGTTTGTGATTTTTTATACTTAGTGAGATCCACTGGTGGATTCTGTGAAGAATATTTAGTTATGACATGAGGTATCTAGGTGTTCTTTCCAATCTTTTCAATAACAGTCTCAGATGATCCATTACCAGTTCCAGTTTTAGGCTTAGCAGTTTGAACTGGGTTTTTAGTGCTAACAGCTTCAGAGTTTGCACTACCAGTTCCAACTTTAGGCCTAGCAGTCTCAATATTTGTATCAGCACTTTGATCTGAGTTTTTGCCTTTAACACACCATATTTGTTTAAAACTTGATTTGGGCTTTGCCAAAACTTGTTTTTGGTGTGTAGACTGTTTTTTATTGATTTTTAAGAACCTGTGATCAACTGTCTTCTTTAGAACTGGTGCAACAAATGGTTTGGCCTTTGAATTCTTTGAGTTTTGAACAAATTACTGTTTATGAACCATAGTCTGTTTTGCAACAGATGGTTTATACAAACATTTCCTGGCCAAATGATTTTTCCTGCCACAATGGAAACATCTTTTGACTGCTTTGATTGGAGAACCAGTTTTGTTAGACCATAACTTGTTCTTGTTCCTTTGATTTTCCCTTACCTGCTGTTGTTTGGGAAACTTTTGAACATCATGCTTTTGGCATGTGCAGATTGGAACAGTCTTACCCCTTTTATTACCTTTTGAGGAAGACGCAATGTTACAGTTAGAAGGTACAGAAACACATGGAGCAGCATTGGATACACTCATCTTCTCTTTTCCTTTCTTACTGGGGGTAGGGGTTTCTATAGGTGCACTCACTGTTTTGGGTTCTCTCTCAACTTCTTTGCACTCACAGCCTTCATTTGGAATCAATTGTTCTTTAGATTCAGGACTGTTTTCAAGGATAGGATCTACAATGGTCATTGACTCATCTAATGGTTCATTAACAAGCCTGTCAGCAACTTCACTCATGGGATGAATGTATTTGTTGTTGTATGGGGGTGGAGTGGCTCTGTATCATATACCTTCTTTGGGATTGAGCTGAGATTTTACCCTATCTTTAAATTGAACTTCCATTAGGTGTTCCAGCTTTTGATTTGCCAATTTGAAGTTTCCTAAATCTATATTGACAGATTCTATTTTCTTGTTAGCTTCTAACACCTTCTGTTCAGCCTCATCTAATTTCTTATTTAGGGACTCTATTTTCTTATTCAGTTCCTTTTTCTCCCACTCATGATATGTTCTATCATGTCCCATTTGAATCTCATTATCTTTATAGTCATTGATCTGTTTTTCAAGATCTTCTATAGCCTGCATGTACTCATATCTCCTTTCTTCCATCTTAGCTAGAGTTTTGCACATGCTCTCATTATGATCTCTGTACTTTTTAACCATATTTTTGCATGTTTGAGAGCAGAGTTTAGCATTTATCTCAGATGGTAGTTTAGTGGAAGTGACATTAGATGTTTCTGCCATAAGAGCTTGATTTTGAAACTCCTCTTCCGTCTGATCACTCCAGTCAAACACATTGTCTTCTTGAGAAACAAGTGCTTGTGATGATGAAGCTTGATTAGTTTGCTGAGGTCTTGGTGGCTGTTGACCTTGGGATCTGCATTCTCTGGCAAAGTGTCCAAGCTTGTGGCATTTAAAGCATTCAACTTTTGATTTATCAAATGCTGGTTTGCCTTCAGGTCTGGCTTGGAAGTTTGATCTGCGAGTTCTTTTCAGAAACCTTTTAGCCCTCATAGTCAGCACAACATGCTGCCATTTTAAGTCCATCTCTTCTAGATCATCTGGATGGATTTGTTCTAAATTTTCAGCATTTAGAGCAAACATTCCATCATTGGCAACAAAAGCTTCATAATGAACTTCAGTAGAGTTACCATCAGCACCTAAAAAGGAATCACAACAGTTAGATTTATCAGTTAATGCTGATGTCAGCAGAGAAGTGTTATGATTGTATGAAAAGGATTTCTTTTTATTTTCAATCTCAGCTTCAAACACTCTCAGACTGTTGTAAAGGTCATCCAACTCTATTTAATTAAGAGTATCTTTTGTTCTCCATTGGGCAGCATAGATTGTCCACTCTTCACCAAAGGATCTAAGGAATTTTCTGTTTACTTCATCTTGATTCAAGCTGACTTTGGCACTCTCCAATTCACCTATCAATTTATTAAACCTGTCAAAGATTTGAGTAAGGTTTTCATTCTTGCCACCAGAAAAGTTTTCATACTGCTGTTTCAGAAGATCTTTTTGATTTCTTTTGGTGCTAGCATTGCCAGCAAATCTTTTCTCTAAAGCAATCCAAAGAGAATGAGCAGTATAGAACTTTTTAAACTGGTGTTGATAAGCATTAGGAATTGCTATCTGTAAAAGTGTAAGAGCTTTCCCTTCATTCATTCTAGCCTTTCTTTCAAGTTCAGTCTTTGGAGGTGTTTTTATGGGCTTGCCCTCAGCATCAAGTTCAGGATCAACTGTAGGAGGAAATTCAACAGCTTCCCATATGGCATAATCAATAAATTGAATGTGCTGTTGAATCCTGAGTTTCCACATCTCGAACTCAGTGGGTTTGAGCATAGGCACTTTGAGTCCTGGCCCAGATCCACTACCGCTGTTATCAAATTCCATTGTAGAAAATTAAAAAATTTTAAAAGAAAGCTTCTGACTTTCAAAACAAAGAAAAACCTATGGCTCTGATACCACTTGTCAGGATCAAAATCACTACCTAAGATTAACTAGTTTGAATCAATCAGAGTATAAAACCAATAACCTTGTATTGAATCAAAGTCCAATTAAGAAGTTTGCAGAATAACACTTAACTGTTTTAAGAAAAGCTTTCAAAACAAATAACACATAAATATAATCAAAAATCAAATCTTTTGTATTGTCAAACTCAATGATTACAATCACCTCTAATATGTTTGATTAGACGAAGAACACAGACTGTTCTTAGGGTTTTACAACCTTAGAGGCTTATGAAAACTTAATCAGAAAGCAATTACAACTGAATCAAAACATGTACGTGCAGAGATACAATAGAAAAACCTATGCTATCTATATATTAAGCCTTCTGATTTGTTTCCTTGAGAAAGTCTGATTTCTCTGGTAGTAGATATGCTTGAATCTTCGAATATAAATCTTTTCCTGAATTTCAGCACTTTCTGTTTATTGAACTGTTGAGCAGCTTGAAGACTATCTGTTGAGCAGCTTGAACTTGAACACTGACATCTTGAACTTTTGAACTAGCAGCTCGAACTTACTCAACTAACAGCTTGAACTTTGTAATTACACTATAAACCTACTAACAGCTTGAGAAATCTAACTAACAGCTTGACATACTTAGAATATTTCCCAACAATCCTTTTAATCAAAACCATTAAATTAAGGGTTAATTACTAAAATAGCCACATATCATACCCCTTTATCACTTTTTAGCCATTAAAATTTCATTTTACCAAAATAGCCACACTTTACGTTACCACATTTACGTGATAGCCACCATTTACGTGATATGTACTTTTTATTCATATTTTAATGCATTACGTTACAAAAGGTGTTTGGTAACGTAAATGTTTGTACTTTCGTGACTACTTTTAAAAATATGTTCATTCCCCATAAAAATGTAATTATTAAAAGTGGTCACGTAAAGTACAAGCATTTACGTTACCAAACACATTTTGTAACGTAATGCATTAAAATATGAATAAAAAGTATATATCACGTAAATGGTGGCTGTTACGTAAAGTGTGACTATTTTGGTGAAATGATATTTTAATGGCTAAAAAGTGATAAAGGGGTGTGATATGTGGCTATTTTAGTAATTATCCCTTAAATTAATCTTTCTAATCTATGGACGATATTATAACTACAATTCTACACTAAATTTAGGTTCTGCAATGATCTCATTATATATATATATATATATATATATATATATATATATATATATATATATATATATATATATATATATATATATATATATATATATATATATATATATATATATATATATATATATATATATATATATATATATAAATCTTTTCAAGTTTAGGGTGCTATTTTAAACATTTTAAATTAACAAGTGTTAATATATACTTACAAGCATTGAGAAAAATCTGTGTGATTTAAGGATTAACTGTATTCACTTCTCCTCGTAGCTGAAACTTTTTTGCGTTGACATTGTCGTAAAAAATCTTGCCAAAAAAAATCAAAAAACTTTTTCTAAATATCTATTGTGATGTATGATGTTTGTCGTCGCTGAATGTTTTCCAAGAAGAAAATAAAGAAAGGAAATTATTTTCGCTTTGCGACGACATTCTCGCCGCCGAAAGTTTAAAAAGAATAAACAAAAAAGAAAACTTAATTATTTTTGCGGCAATGTCATCGCTAAAAGTGTTTTCCAAGTTTTTAAAATAGAGTATTTGTGACAACTTTGTCGTTGCTAAAATTATTTTCAAAAAAAATATTAAAAATAAATATTGTATACAAATGTATATAAATATTTTAACACAACAAATAAAAACCAACTCAAAACATATACAAATATTGTGAAACAAGATATACATAACTTTAATATACATATTATTTAATACAATTTAAAAAAACAATTCAAACTAATAAATATAGTCATTCGGGTATTCATCTTCCTCTTCCTCGTGACCGGATGGAAAACCAAGACAAAAAACGTAATACATCGTCGTTTCGTTAAACATTAATGATTAAAACTAGTAAAGTACGACGATATGTCGTCGCTGAAAGTCATTAAATGTCAACGTTGAAAGTGCTAAAAAAAATTGGCAGCTTTTTCACCGCAAAACTAACATTTTCGGTTCAAAAGAAAGTCAAAATAAATACTTTTCGCTTTTAGGGACGACAAATATCGTCACATAAAGCTGATTTTCTTGTAGTGGTGGAAGCAAGTAAGGATATAAAGGTCAACATTATATATGTTTCCCTATTAAAACCCGGTTCACACCTGCTAATTGTCGTTTATCTAAGTTTCAAGTTTTAAACTGTTACGATCCATTTCAAATAATGGTTAAATAAAAAGTAATGTTTTTATAAAATTAAACATGTAGCTCATTTTTTCACGTGATCTTCCCATGTACCACTTTATTACGTCCACTCAATATAAATAATTTACTCTAAGTAATATAATTTCATTCATGCTTCAGATTTGGGATGTTACGAAGGTTTGCATAAAATTTTGGATTCAGTCCCTGTAGTTTCAATTTTGCATAAACGGTCATTATTTGCATTGTTTACTTGCAGTGTCTCATTTATTTTCCTAAATGACAATTATACCCTTTTTCTTAATTTTGGTCCATTTCTTTTCATGATTTTTGTTTTTGTTTTAGATTTTAAATCTTAATTTAATAAATGATGATTTAATTATTTATTATTTTTTAAATTATTTGTTTTTTATTAAAGTTATATTTTTATCTATTTAATAATTTTATTTATGTTTCTATAACGTATTTAATATATTTATTAAAATGTTATTTATTTTAGATTTTATTGTTATAGTTTTTGTATTTTTTTTTTTTTGTATGTTTCCATCCATTTATTTCATTACGTTAATATATTTTGATTTTATCATACTTTTTTAGTTTTTAAAAAAAAATATATAAACTTAGGATTTAATTTATTTGGATTTACATATTTGTTACATTATTATTTTGGTTTAAATTTAATATTCTATTTGTTTTTATTTAAATATTTTGTTACATTAAAACACTTAAGTCATAATAAATAAAAATGTTAGGTTTATATAGTTTTCATGTAAATTATAACTAAATCAAAACAAATTAATATAACAAAATATTTATGTCATAACAAATGAAATGTTATGTTTATATATCTTACTCAAAAGTTATAACCTACTAACAAACGTATTAACCTAAGAAAAAATTTAAATATTTTATTATAGTAATATGTTATGGTTTAAATAATTTTTTATTTACCTTACGTTTCATTATTATTTTTAATATAACTATATTGTTACATTAATACGATTTGAATTAATCATAATTTATTAAGAAAAAAATATAAACTTAGCATATGATGTATTTTGATTTTAAATTTTTTGTTAGGTTAATACGTTTTAAGTTGGTTACAACTCTCAAATAAATATATAAACATAACATTTTATCAGTTACGACATAAATATTTTGTTATATTAATATGTTTTGGTTTAATTATAATTTACAAGAAAACAATATAAACCTAACATTTGTATTTGTTTTGACTTAAATGTTTTAATGTAACAAAATATTTAAATCAAAACAAATAGAATATTAAATTTGAACCAAAATAATAATGTAACAAATATCTAAATCTGTAACATCCCATTTTTGGGATAGGTACGTGGAATTATTTCATTGGATTAATTATTTAATTTGGTTATCGGGGATATAAATTTGTATTTTGCGGTATCGGGATCGGATTTTTGGGTATCGGACCGAGTTAAACCCAAAACGTATATATTGTCTTCTCTTTTGTTTCCTTAGCTCATACCAAATCCAAAGCTCAAAAGTGTGAGTGTGTGTATTGTGATTTCAGCAGCCAAACCAGATAGTGAAGCTCCAGATTCGTGATTGCAGCCTCTCAATTCATCGTCATCTTCTTGTGTAGTTTGGAAGTAAGTTTTGAGCTCAATTTCGCGAGTTAATTGTTGTTAATTGTTGATAAGTAGTTGAATTGAGTTTATTTATGTTTATAAGTGAATTCGAGTATATATTTGTGGTTAAAATCGAGCTGAAATGAGTTGGGGATTGAATTCCCTGGCTGTTAAGAAAACAGAGCATTTCTGCTGCTGTTCGTCCGTGAGCGCGACCGCGATCCCCTGATCGCGGGCCGCGATGTTCTTGAGGTGATCGCAGGCGGTTTGGGTCCGAGGTCGGGCCACGATGTGAGCGCGGCCGAGATTGAGGTCATCGCGACCGCGGTGGGGTCAGTGCGGCCGCGATTGGCCGCGATGCGGCTGGGGTTCCGGGTCGGGTTTTCGGGTCCTGTGAGGCGTGTGTTCGGGTCTTTGGGTCTCGTGAGTTATTGAGAATAGTGTATAGAGTTGTTGGGTTGAGATTGTAATATTGTGATTGTGATATTGTGTTTTCAGGGTCTCGCGTTGACAGGGTAGGGAAAGGGCAGGGAACCGAGACTTAGTATAGTTAGCTGGCAGGTGAGTTTGCATGTTTTTGTTGAGATACTTGTACGATTATTTTACTGATACTTGCATGACCTTTATTAAGCTTTTTATGAGATATCATGAGTTTTCTTACGAGCTTTTATTGAGACACTATCATGCATGTATTACTGAGCTATTGTGAACTTTATTTTAAATATGAGATTTGAGACACTTGAGCTGTTGAGATACTAAACCGTACGGTTGGGCAGGGGTTGGGTCGCTCCCAATTCCCTTTTCGAGTCCTGACGACTGCTTTGTGCGGTCTAGGGATTTGGGTACGTGGATTCATCCACACGAGTTGAGTGCCTATTGAGCTACTTAGTGGGATCTCATATATTTGTTCAGTTGAGAACGCTGAACATTTTATTATCGAGTTATTTATTTATTGAGTTTTATAATCGTACACTAACCCGTGCATTCTCACCAGCTTTAGCTGACCTGTGTGTGTTGTCGTGTGTATCCCAGGTGACCGGACTGCTAGTAGGCCTGCTGCACCGAAGTAGGTTTACATTATCTGTGATTGAGGAGTTAGCTACCTTCCGTAGAGGTAGTTATATTTTGGGGACTGTTTGTATATACTTCGGATAGGTTGTATTATATTCAGGGATTTCCGTGACTGTTGTTGTGTAATTAATGTTTTAAAATTATCGGGTTTTCATGTATGTATCTTGGGAATAGTGTAGTGATTATTATATTATGTCACGGATGATGTGTTATTTACGTGGCATTGTGGTTTAGTTCGAGGGTGTTACAAGCTTGGTATTAGAGCCTAGGTTTAAGAGATTAAGTATCTAGTGGATGCTTAAGCTTAAACCACGGAGTCTAGATCCTTGGATTGTAATCCGAAGTAGAATATTAGGTGATAAACGAGTAGTGTGTAGAGTCTTGTAGAGTTAATTCGTGTTATTATCTTATTGTGCAAGTTATTATGGACCGTCAGGGCAGCGGGCCTCAGGGGTATGACTATAGGGATGATGAGCCTGTGCGTAGGTCTGACTTATATGTTGTGATAGGCCAGATCCTAGATGAGCATTTTCCTATTCAGTGTGCGGGTAGGGGTCGAGGTGTGGTGCCTCCGCTCGAGGAAGATCAGAGTTCTGGGGCTGGTGCTTCTTCTAGCCAGCCATCGCGAGGGTCTTTTAAGGACTTCATGACGGGTCGTCCTTCAGAGTTCTTTGGTGGAGTTGGTGCCTCGAAGGCACTTGATTGGATGCGAGAGGTCGAGGCTGCATTTCGTGTAGCCCATGTGGATCGAGCGGATAGAGTGAGTTATGCCTCCTACCTTCTGAAGGGAGGAGCATTGAGATGGTGGAGCTCAGTTGTCAGTGCCCAGGGAGTCGACGAGGCCTACTTGATGTCTTGGGAGGAGTTTAGGACAGAGTTTGAGCTACATTAATGTCCGCTGGACACGAGGAGAGAGTTGGAGCGAGAGTTTATCCATCTGCAGCAGGGATCCAGATCCGTCCAGGAGTATATCGATATCTTTAATGACAGAGCCCAGTTTGCGCCGCATCAGGTAGCCACAAAGGACCGAAAGGTCAATATGTTCATCGAGGGTCTGAGGCCAGATATCCGAGAGTTTGTGGGGATGTTACGTGACCCCACTTTCTCGTCAGTGATGGAGTACGCCAGGCGTAGGGAGAGAGAGATTGAGAGACTGCTCCCCAGAGACAGCGTATTGAGCCATCGGGTCAGGGTCAGAGTTCTGGGTCTTCGAGGTTTTATAGGGAGAGTCGTCAGGGCGGGTATTCTGAGCAGCAGGGACAGAGTTCAGGGGCTCAGCGGGGTCAGGGTCGGGATGATAGACAGTCGGGGGCTGGTCAGAGTCAGGGACAGGGTCGGGGTGGTCAGAGGCAGCAGGGGCAGCGACAGCAAGGTCAAGGTCAGAGGCAGAGTCAGAGATTGGGGATTGCTGGGAGGGGATCTCGGGATTCTGGGAGCCGAGTTGAGAGTTCGGCATCAGTGGAGAGAGATTGCCAGCGGTGTCATCATCGCCATGCAGGGTCGTGTGCCCCGGAGCATCTCCGTTGTTTTCGATGTGGCCAGTTTGGTCACACTGCTGTTGCGTGTAGTTCTCAGGAGTCTCTTTGCTTCCGGTGCGGGAAGCCGGGTCATATGTCTCAGGATTGTCCGAACCCGAGCGCTGGGTTTACGGGATCGAGCTCAGGTGGAGCTGGGACTTCGGGGTCATCGTCAGCACCTCGGGGAGGTGGAGCACCGAGGGCTCGCGGCAGAGTTTTTCAGGCTATTGCGGAGGAGGCGCGTGAGTCGCCTGATGTTGTATCTGGTACGTTTATCCTTAACGGACTGCGTGCCTTTATTCTATTTGATTCGGGATCTGATCGTTCATATGTATCTGCCTCCTTCTATGATTATTTTTCTATGCATTCATCTGAGTTATCTATGCCTGTTATTGTTGAGCGTGTTGATGGTAGTACGGTGTTAGTGAGCCGTGTCTATAGAGATTGTGTGTTAGAGATAGACGGTCACCGCCTTTTCATAGACTTGATGCCTATGGAGATTAGTAGTTTTGATGCCATCGTTGGCATGGATTGGCTGACAGCGCGTCAGGTGGATATCTTCTGTTCCAAGAAGATGATTCGTATCCCTATTTCTGAGTCAGAGTCAGCGGTGGTGTATGGTGAGAGGCGCAGGGGGGAGATGAGTATAGTGTCGATGGTGCAGGCGCAGAAGTATGTGGCGAAGGGATGTGCCACTTATCTAGCTTACGCGGTAGATGCGAAGAAGGAGAAGAGAGGGGTCAGTGATGTGCCGATAGTTAGAGATTTTCCTGATGTGTTTCCAGATGAGTTGTCGGGTCTGCCGCCGGACCAGCAGGTTGAGTTCTGGATCGACCTAGTTCCCGGGGCCGTTCCTATTGCGTGCATGCCGTATCGGTTAGCTCCTACCGAGATGCGTGAGATGATGACGCAGCGGTAGGATCTGTTGGATCGAGGGTTCATTCGCCCCAGTTCTTCTCCGTGGGGAGCCCCGGTGTTATTCGTGAAGAAGAAGGACAGGACAATGCGCATGTGTATTGATTATAGAGAGCCTAATAGGGTAACGGTGAGGAACCGTTATCCCTTGCCGAGGATTGATGACCTCTTTGATTAGCTTCAGGGGGCGAGTTTCTTCTCGAAGATTGATCTGCGTTCCGGGTATCGTCAGCTGCGAGTCAGAGATGAGGACGTGCCTAAGACTGCGTTCAGGACCAGATATGGTCATTATGAGTTCTTAGTCATGCCATTCGGGCTGACTAACGCCCCAGCAGCGTTTATGGACCTGATGAATAGGGTCTGCAGGCCGATGCTCGATCGATTTGTGATTGTGTTCATTGATGATATTCTGATCTACTCGAGGAGTAGCGAAGAGCATAGCCAGCATCTGAGAGAGGTCTTGAGTACCTTGCAGCGAGAGAGGCTATACGCCAAGTTTTCGAAGTGCGAGTTCTGGCTTCGAGAGGTGCAGTTCTTAGGGCATGTGGTGACGAGCGAGGGCGTTAAGGTGGATCCCGCGAAGATTGAGGCGATTATAAGTTGGGGCCAGCCCGCATCAGTATCTGAGGTTCGTAGTTTCTTGGTTTGGCCGGGTATTATCGGCGATTTATAGAGAATTTCTCGCAGATTGTTGTACCTTTGACAATGGTGACCAGGCAGTCAGTGCCATTTGTGTGGACCGAGGAGCAGGAGAGTGCTTTTCTAGAGTTGAAGAATCGGTTGTGTAGGGCCCCGATTCTAGCATTGCCAGAGGGTTCTGAGGATTTTGCAGTTTATTGTGATGCTTCCTTCACTGGGTTGGGATGTGTATTGATGCAGAGAGGCAAGGTGATCGCTTATGCCTCGAGACAGCTTCGGAGTTACGAGTTGAGTCGGCCGGTGCATGATCTAGAGTTGGACGCCATAGTCTTTGCTTTGATGATATGGCGGCATTACCTTTATGGGACGCGCTTTACAGTGTTTACCGATCATAAGAGTTTGCAGTATTTGTTCAGCCAGAAGGAGCTGAACATGGGGCAGAGGCGTAGTATGGATCTCCTAAAGGATTATGATTGTGACATCCAGTACCACCCGGGGAAAGCTAACGTGGTGGCAACTCTTTGAGCAGGAGATCCTATGAGCAGACGGTTACGTCTAAAGCTTCTCGATTAGAGGTCACGTCGACCTTGATTGATGGTCTGCGGTTAGCTCAGGAGCAGGGGCTGAGGGGCGAAAATGTGCAGAGAGAGAGGTTAGCTGGTCAGTTGGAGTTATTGAGCAGAGATGACAGAGGTCTGATGACTCTCCGCGGTCGAGTATGGGTTCCCAGAGTAGGCAGTTTGAGACAGCTGATTCTAGACGATTCCCATAAGTCTAGATTGTCGATCCATCCGGGCAGCACGTAGATGTACCGAGACCTGCGAGTTCATTATTGGTAGCCAGGGATGAAGAGGGATGTGGGAAAGTATGTGGAGGCGTGTATGACGTGTTTGAGGGTTAAGAGTGAGCACCAGAGGCCACATGGCAGACTTCAGCCGTTAGAGATTCCAGAGTGGAAGTGGTATGATATCACCATGGACTTCATAGTGAGACTCCCGCGGACTGTTCGTGGGAATGATATGAAGAGCGCCCACTTCTTGGCCGTCCGTGGGACTATTACGATGGATCAGTTGGCGCGCCTCTACATCAGTGAGATCGTTGCGAGGCATGGAGTTCCGAGATCTATTACGTCTGACCGAGACAGCCGATTTGTGTCGCGATTCTAGTAGAGTTTACAGAGGGAGTTGGGCACCCGAGTTCAGCTGAGTACAGCTTATCATCCGTAGACAGGGGGTCAGCTAGAGCGGACTAATCAGACTTTGGAGGATATGATGCGGGCTTGTGTTATTGATTTCGGGGGTAGCTGGGATCTTCATTTGCCGCTTGTTGAGTTTGCATATAATAACAGCTACCACGCATCTATCGGCATGCCTCCGTTCGAGGCTCTCTATGGACGTAAGTGTTTGACTCCGGTATGTTGGGGAGAGGTTGGGGAGCGTCCTATCAGCGGGCCAGAGGTTCTTCAGGAGACTAGCGACAAGGTCGCTATGATTCAGCAGCGGATCAGGACAGCTCAGAGTTACCAGAAGAGTTATGCGGATTGCCGGATGTCTGAGTTAGAGTTTCAGGTCGGAGACTCCGTGATGTTAAAAGTCTCACCCTGGAAGGGGATTATCCGATTTCGGAGACGAGGTAAGTTGGGCCCGCGCTATATCGGGCCATTTGAGGTTATCGAGAGGATCGGGGATCAGGCGTATCGTTTGGATTTGCCTTCAGAGCTATCAGGGGTTCATAATGCCTTTCATGTCAGCCATCTCCGTAAATGCTTGGCCCGTGATGATCAGCGAGTACCATTGTCAGATATTGAAGTCGATGATAGACTTCAGTATGCCGAGCAACCTGAGGCAGTGTCAGATCGCAAGGTGAAGAGGCTGCGTAATAAAGAGGTGGCATTAGTGTTGGTGCAGTGGAAGCACCATAAGGGTACCAGTGCCACATGGGAGCCAGAGTCAGAGATGCGTAGCCGCTATCCTCACCTCTTGCTTCAAGTTAGATTCTGAGGACAGAATCTTTATAAGGAGGGAGGACTTGTAACATCTCATTTTTGGGATAGGTACGTGGAATTATTTCATTGGATTAATTATTTAATTTGGTTACCGGGGATATAAATTTGTATTTTGCGGTATTGGGATCGGATTTTTGGGTATCGGACCGAGTTAAACCCAAAACGTATATATTGTCTTCTCTTTTGTTTCCTTAGCTCATACCAAATCCAGAGCTCAAAAGTGTGAGTGTGTGTATTGTGATTTCAGCAGCCAAACCAGATAGTGAAGCTCCAGATTCGTGATTGCAGCCACTCAATTCGTCGTCATCTTCTTGTGCAGTTCGAATGTAAGTTTTGAGCTCAATTTCGCGAGTTAATTGTTGTTGATTGTTGATAAGTAGTAGAATTGAGTTTATTTATGTTTATAAGTGAATTCGAGTATATATTTGTGGTTAAAATCGAGCTGAAATGAGTTGGGGATTGAATTCTCTGGCTGTTAAGAAAACAGAGCATTTCTGCTGCTGTTCGTCCGTGAGCGCGGCCGCGATCCCCTGATCGCGGGCCGCGGGCCGCGATGTTCTTGAGGTGATCGCAGGCGGTTTGGGTCCGAGGTCGGGCCACGATGTGAGCGCGGCCGAGATTGAGGTCATCGCGACCGCGACCGCGGTGGGGTCAGTGCGGCCGCGATTGGCCGTATGCGGCTGGGGTTCCGGGTCGGGTTTTCGGGTCCTGTGAGGCGTGTGTTCGGGTCTTTGGGTCTCATGAGTTATTGAGAATAGTGTATAGAGTTGTTGGGTTGAGATTGTAATATTGAGATTGCGATATTGTGTTTTCAGGGTCTCGCGTTGACAGGGTAGGGAAAGGGCAGGGAACCGAGACTTAGTATAGTTAGCTGGGCAGGTGAGTTTGCATGTTTTTGTTGAGATACTTGTACGATTATTTTACTGATACTTGCATGATCTTTTATTGAGCTTTTTATGAGATATCATGAGTTTTCTTACGAGCTTTTATTGAGACACTATCATGCATGTATTACTGAGCTATTGTGAACTTTATTTTAAATATGAGATTTGAGACACTTGAGCTGTTGAGATACTAAACCGTACGGCTGGGCAGGGGTTGGGTCGGTCCCAATTCCCTTTTCGAGTCCTGACGACTGCTTTGTGCGGTCTAGGGATTTGGGTACGTGGATTCATCCACACGAGTTGAGTACCTATTGAGCTACTTAGTGGGATCTCATAAATTTGTTCAGTAGAGAACGCTGAACATTTTATTATCGAGTTATTTATTTATTGAGTTTTATAATCGTACACTAACCCGTGCATTCTCACCAGCTTTAGCTGACCTGTGTGTGTTGTCGTGTGTATCCCAGGTGACCGGACTGCTAGTAGGCTTGCTGCACCGAAGTAGGTTTACATTATCTGTGATTGAGGAGTTAGCTACCTTCCGTAGAGGTAGTTATATTTTGGGGACTGTTTGTATATACTTCGGATAGGTTGTATTATATTCAGGGATTTCCGTGACTCTTGTTGTGTAATTAATGTTTTAAAATTATCGGGTTTTCATGTATGTATCTTGGGAATAGTGTAGGGATTATTATATTATGTCACGGATGATGTGTTATTTACGTGACATTGTGATTTAGGTCGAGGGTGTTACAAAATCCAAACAAATTAAATCCTAAGTTTATATATTTTCTTTAAAAATGTATTATGAAATCAAAATTTATTAACGTAATGAAATAAAAAGACAGAAACATACAAAACACAAACAACATATAAATATTATAATAATGAAATCTAATATAAATAAAACTGTAATAAATAAATTAAATACATAATGGAAACGTACAATGAATTACTTAAATAGATTAAAAAAAATACAACTTTAATAAAAAAAATAAATACATCTTACATAATAATATTAATAATAATAAATTAATTAAATCACCATTTATTAATTGAAATTTAAAAACGAATACAAAATTCACGAAAAGAGAGAGATCAAAATTGTTATTAATAAAAAGGGTATAATTGTCATTTAGGAAAAAAAATAAGACAGAGGGATCATTTACGCAAGTAAACAATGCAAATAAGGACTGTTTATGCAAAAATGAAACCACAATACTGAATCCAAAATTTTATGTAAACCACATAAACATTTTTGTAATTTACTCACAATATAATGATTTATAGATTTCTTTGGACAAAATCTGTTAGAAAAATAAAAATACAGACCAACATTTATAGATCGATTAAGCCTTAAAAAATTTAATTGGCTATGCTTTAGTCACGTGTCCTTGGAATTTTGTACCAGGTACCAACCCTAATTTATTGACTTGTTCAATGTTAGAATAATTTACACAGGCCCCAAAAATTTGACCGGAGAAAAATCTTTAAAATTGCCAAGAAATTTGCCGGGTCTATAAACATTCATGACAGACGTACTTCTTCAATAATTAAAAGCTACCTAGTTTATGTTTAATCTGTGTAAACGAATATGGAGAGAATTGAGAGACTTCTTTATGATGCATCTTTACACGGGCATGTATCGGTCTTACTAATGATACTTGAAGAAGATCCACTGATTCTTGATAGGCTTACCTTAAACAATTGTGACGACATGCCTCTGCACATTGCATCGATGCTTGGACATACTGATTTTGTCAACGAGATCCTAATACGAAAGCCTCAACTTGTTACCGAGTATGATTCGCAAAGACG
This sequence comes from Centrapalus pauciflorus, assembly GCA_020465985.1. NCBI lineage: Eukaryota > Viridiplantae > Streptophyta > Magnoliopsida > Asterales > Asteraceae > Centrapalus > Centrapalus pauciflorus. The sequence goes on along the minus strand of JAANYP010007726.1, from coordinate 35,519 downwards.
CTTGCCTCTTCATATCGCATCTGCAAAAGGCCATGTGGAAATAGTTAAAGCACTTATATCCACTAATCCAGAGACTTGCCTTGCACATGACCGAGATGGGAGAAACCCGCTTCATCTTGCAGCTATTAAAGGATGTTATGAGGTTGTGAAAGAGCTTGTGCAAGCTCAACCACACGCAGCTAGGACCATGGTGCAGCAAGAGACTATATTGCACTTGTGTGTGAAGCATAACCAACTCAAGGTTTTGAAATTGTTAATAGAGACTATTGACGATCATGAGTTTGTAAACTCTAAGGATGCTAATGGCAATACCATACTACACTTGGCTGTGGCTGACAAACAAATTGAGGTATCCTTAAAGACATCTAGTGATGATTACTATACTTTTTAAAATTTTTCTGTAGAAAAAGAATAAAAAAATTGTTCCACTGTGATAATGTTTTAATTAATTTATAATAAATCATAATTTACGTTAATTATATTAGATTATTAGTACATAAAAGAATTGTGAACTAAATATATGTTGGTTAACTAAATATATTTGTGTTCAAACACCAAAGTACGTTATTTCTAATTATATATATACAATTATCAAATTGTCTCCACACCATTTTTCTTTTTTCTTTTTTTATTTTTTAATTTAATTTTTTCATAATCACCCTCATCTTAATATCTTCTTTTATTTAATCCTTTTATTTTAAATTATTAACCTATCTTGCTTTGAGTTAATCTAAATATTAAGATATTTACGTTAAAATAAAAAAAGTAAACAAATAGGTTAATAAAAAATTTAATTTGTCCATTAGTGTAAATTTCATAAAGCACCAAAGTTTAAAATGTCTAAACTGAATTGAAGTCTCATTATAGTATATATGTTCGAATTTTAAATGTTTTATCAGTGTAACAAATACAATAAAGATAATATTACTATAGAATTATTTCTTGATTATGATTCCATCTTACAATATCAATATCAAGTTATCAACCTTATAAAGTAATAATGATTTCTAATAAGATCTTCAATTCAACAATCGTTCAATAATAGCTCGCAATGAATGAATATCAATATGTACCTAATTTGTCTATACTTAATAGAAAGTGTGTTGCTGAATTAAATAATAATTAATCTAGTATTTTGGTAAATTAAGAATGAAGATTTAATTTATAGGAATATTTGATTTTATGTTTTATACTAAATTTATGAAAATTTAAATCTTCTACTGATGACAATTGTTAATAGTATTTCAAGATTAAGTAAAAGATTTTAGATTAAATTCCTTATAATATTATATTATGGTTAGATATTTAAATCCCACTAAAGCACAACAAACAATATATAAAAGATTTTTTTTGATAATAATTATAATAATAACAATAATACTAATAATAAACTTAAAATTATTTAGATCTTTTAAAATAATTTATACATAAATTAATTATTAAAAGATATATCAAATATCATTAATATTAAACTTTTGGATATTAATTTTTAGTTTTAAGAAAATTTTTTTATTAAAGTTAATAAACTGGTGTTACATTATTAGAATCAGATTCAATTTTTTTTATTAAAGTTAATAAACTGGTTTTATATATGTACACGCACGTACATATATTTGTAGTATTCAACAATATATGATTTAGATGTTCATGGTAGTATCTGTAGCAACATCACAAGATTTAAGTGCATTCTGTGGTTATTAACTGTTCCCAATAAAGTTTTCACAGATGATAATAGTTGTGTGTGTATGCTTGTGTACATGTGTATACGGGATTCATTCGATAACTAACGTGCATTGTGAATCAAAAAACCACAATGTATCGCAAAAAGAAGTATATTGCATCGATCATGTGAGGGACACCACACAGAATTAATTGTGAATCATGCATGAAGAATTGTTCATCAAGTTCCTTTCCATGATGTACAATCCCGTGTCCCATGTGATTTCCTATACTTCTACTTGTGATATAATTTGATTCTCTAAAGTATTTTGATACACACTAGTTTTTGTTGAAGCACTCTTTCGCTCTCTCTTTGTATTTATATATATATATATATATATATATATATATATATATATATATATATATAGATTGGGGTTCTATTGAGAACTTTTGTGCATCGGACTATCTACCAAGTGTGCACAAAGGGCATTTAGGGATATGGAAATATTTTTTGAATTTAAATGTTTTTAAAATAATTAATAACTAAATTTGGTATGAAAATCACCATTAACTTCTTTCCTAAAACCACTCCCTCTTTCTCTCCATCTCTCTCTCCTCTCTCTTAGCCCCTCTTGATTTTGGAAGAGATGAACGGTATGCATGATTTATGTTTGTATGAACGATTCATGTTTGTATTTTGATGTATTTTGATTTTGGAAGAGATGAACGATATGCATGATTTATTTTGGAAGAGATGAACGATATGCATGAAGTGATGAAGAATATGCATGTATTTTGAATTTGTATTATTTTTGTTAATTTTGGAAGTGTAGTAATTAAATAAGGATTGCATAATTCCTGTTTTACCCCTCCGCGAATTTGATTATGTGCACTTGATGCATAAAACTTTCTATTTAATTACCATTTTGCCATTTGATCTAATCCACACATTCTTTTCATCCAAGGGCCAGTGGAGGTTCTTTTGTGCCTCGATGCACAAAAGTTCTCAATGGAACCTCCCTCTATATATATATATATATATATATATATATATATATATATATATATATATATATATATATATATATATATATATATATGTGTGTGTGTGTGTATGTGCGTGCATACGTGTGTGGCGTTCAAATGATAACTTCATTACATGGGGAATTCAAAACTAATTTTAAAAATTGATTTAAATAATTAATTTAAATTATATTTTTTAAATTAAATCATTATTGTTGCATTTTAAATTGTTTATAATAAAAACACCAACATGTTTTCACGTTTTTTATATTTTCGTCTATCCATGCTATTTTTTCCCAGCAAATGTTCTCAAGTTAATTTTTTATTTGTTGACCGTCATATTTAACTAATAGTAGAAAATTAAATTTTTTTCCTTGAATTGATTTTTTTTTGCTTGATTTCTCAATTAATAAGTATGACTAATTGATCCTACTTTGAACCCTTGTTTTTGTTAGACCATAAACTTCTTGCTAAGTGATACCACAATAGAACCGAATGCATCAAACCGAAATGGTGAAACATCGATCACTATATTAGCTCGGAGTCCAAAAAATGTGAAAGATCAACAAATCATACAATCTTTAATCGAAGCAGGAGCAATTGATGAAATGAAAAAAGAAAGTTTGTTTGGCCAAATTTCTCATAACTCCGGAAGCCAAATGGCATTAGACACGTTAAAGTGTTATAAGAAACTGCATTTGTATTCAGACTTGAAAAGTGATACAACGAACAAAGAGGACTGGTTGGACAAGAAGCGAAATACTTTGATGGTTGTGGCATCGTTGATAGCAACCATGGCCTTTCAAGTAGGTACTAATCCTCCGAGTGGTGTTTGGCAAGACAGTGCTACTCCTGATCCACCCCATCGACCTCATGACGCTGGATATTCTGTCATGATATACAATCATCCAAATTTGTACCATACTTTTTTGGTTTGCAACACGTTGGGGTTTCTTTCGTCTCTTAGCATTATCTTGATGCTTATTAGCGGATTGCCCTATTTAAAGCATCGTGTTTTCTTGTGGATTCTTATGGTTATTATGTGGATTGCTACAACATCTATGGCGCTTACATATACGGTTGCCATAACAGTTTTGATTCCAAAACCGGAAGCCAAGACATTCCAGCAAGTGGTAAATGGGAGTGTGTTAGCATGGATCGGGTTGATGACTCTTCTAGTTATGGGACACACCATTCGACTTATGGAAATCTTCAATAAACAACCGCTCACTAGAAAGAAGAGCAGAGTAAGCCCAATCGTTGTAAACTAAATTCTTAAACTTTCAAATGGCCTTTCAAAAAATAAATGTTAAAACGTTCAGCTATGACATGTTAATACATAAAGCATATTAAAGACTGTTTGAGAATATTTTGTATTTATCGAATAATTTTAAATATATATTGATTTGTTCATTAAAAACTGAATAACAACAGAATTCTAGCATATCATCCAAAAATATTCTCTTGATTACACACACATGTACACGCACGCACACAGACACACAGACACCTAGTTGTAGTACCCGTGTGTTGCGGCGGCAAGACAATCTTATATATCTTAGGTGCTATTATATAATTTATAATCTATATTGAATTACATGAGACAAATTATGTAATAAAGAATTGTTGTGAATCCTGGGTGAAGTATTTTCTTTAATTTATATTTGAATGAAGTGCAATTCCAATTTCGTAATGAATTGTTACAACTCAACTATTTTCTAGACTTTTAAAAAATTATAAACATAGTATTGGATGTACGATTCCAATTTCTTAGTTGCAACTTATCTGTTTTGAAGACTTCTTCCTGTTCCCAAAAACTTAACCATCTATGAAGATGTTCCCTAAAACTTAACCATCTATGAAGATTTCTTAGTTGCAAAAGTGAATGAATTAAAACTGACTAACCCATCAAATTCACATGTATAAAATGTTGTGGACATACGAAACGTCAAAAGCGAACGAGCTAAAATTGATGAAACATCAAATTCAGATGTATAAACGTTGAGGAGATACAAAATGTGATGTGATAATATGCACATAAGATATGTATAAGACACATAGAGGGCCGGTCTAGAGATTTTTAATGCCCAATGCGAAACAATAAAAAAAATGCACTATCTAATGGTTATTTTCGAGGAAACATAGTAAATCAAGTTTCAATTCAAATACTTAAGTAAATAAGACTCTTAAAATAAAAAGAAAATAGTATCCCCCTCGAGCATAAAACCATAAAACCTTTTAGTCCTCCGTTGCTTTGAAATTTGATTGTAGTGCACTGTTGGTTTGAAATCACATTGTAATCCTCTGTTGGTTTGATAATACCTGAGCAAACCAGATATAATTTTCAATATATCAATAAATTAGATGTAATTCTTATTTTCACTAAATCATATATTCAGATCTAATACACCAAATACTCTGTTAGGTGTAATACCTTGGTGCTGAATGCTAAAATGTTGAAATCAGATGTAAGACCAATTGAAACAAAGATGTATTCACTAATTCTAATTTTCATCACTATGTTATACCAACAAATCAACAAGATAACAATACTGTTATTCTTAAAACGTAGTTGGCAGCCAAGAAATTCTTAAGACCGATTAAACAGAATGTTTTGCTTCCAATTAAGACTTGGAAATCGATCAACTGATTTGCAATTGGCAGCCAAGAAAACGATGAACAAAGCCAAGAATCAATGAACAGAGCCAATAAAAATGATTGGCGGCCAACTAGCCAAGAAATCGATGATGATGATGAACAGAGCCAAGAAAGTGATGAACAGACATACAATGATACAAAACCAAGAAATCAATCACCTGAACGGCTTAACTTTGAAATCGATTTATTCAGATTTTATCAAGAAAGTGAAGAAATCGATGAGCTTTGAAATCGATTTGCTCATGTTTTATCAAGAAAATAAAGGAATTGATCATCTGATACTCTGAGTCTCTGATACGAATCGTGAAATTGAGCCTCGTTGAGAAAGTCAACAGAATGCCTATTTGACAGAGCAGTGCCTCATATCCCTTTGAGGCTTTGACTAAACTGCATACTAGCAAAAAATTTAATAAATGAACTAATTGACAAGGAGATGTTCTTCCAATTCATCCCTTTGATGAAAACAATAAGCTGTAAGCATATAAATACTAGACACAATTTCTTGGACTCTTGGAGCAGTCACTAACACATGCTAAAGCAATATCAATTCACAAGCACCAGAAATATAATGTATAACTCACAAGTGACTACTACTATACCTTCATGGTATGATGTATAAATACCATCCATATTTTTTAGGATTAATTGCTACGTTTTTTTATTATTATTATCTTGTAGAGGTTTTACTTTTTTTTTATTTATTTAAAGTAGAGTTTATATATAAAACAAGAGAATTTGTCCGTGCTTTGCGGTGGGTAAAGATGTGTAAACCTCGAGGCTACGTCTTGAAACCAACAAACCATACTGGAGTGACTCGAAACTGAAAGCTTCGATATGTTTCCAATGTACGTGGGCCTCCTATTTTAAATTTTCGGATTTGTTTCAATTTGAATTTTTCTTAGTAACAGCTAATAAAAACCAAGACATGGAACCCAATCATTTTGACTGTTTTGATAATACTTTCAGGTTTTCGATTTTGAATTAATTAATAACTAGTTATCAACCTACATATTACGTGGATATTTTATAAAAAGAAGTTTAATATAAAGCTACACAAAACGTTAATTACATAAAAAAATGTTTATTTTTTCTTAAAAAAGTACGAAAATAGTATTATCTTTTGTTATTAAGGGTAACTAAAACAATTAATTATATTTAGATATGTATGAATAATATTTATCGTGTCTCAAAATTTTATTTTTAGATTTTAAATATATAAATAAAATTTTAAATATATAAAATAATGCATAGTTAACTAACATTAGAAGTTAAATCTGAAAATTATTTAAATATTTTTGAAAGATTATTTTTATTTATAAGAGTTAAATTAAGTAGTTATTAATTAGTTTTACCTTGAATTTTAAAATAAATTAGATAACTATGAAGAATTCTATATGAAAAATTAGGCGGGAAAACCTCTCATGCCACGTGTCACTCTCATTCCTCTAAACTATATGTTTTAATTAAAAAAATTAAGTATCAAAATATTAAAAAAAAATTATCTAAAAAACTAATTTAGATTAGTATTAGAATATTTAAAATATATTTTTTTAATTGTATGGATTAAATATGAAAGTATTTGCACTCTCATCCCTCTAAATTATATGTTTTAATTAAAAAAATTAAAATATCATAATATTAAAAAAAATTATCTAAAAACTAATTTAGATTAGTATTAAAATATTTAAACTATTTTTTTTAATTGTTTGGATTAAGTATGAAAGTATTTGAATTATATTTCATACTTTCTTAATGATGAATTAGTAAAATTAGAAATCTAATTATAAAAAAAGGCGGGAATCAAAATTTTACAAGGATGAGAGGGTCACACATGGCGTTAGTAGTTTTCTTTTATTAAGATATATATAGATAGATTTAATTGTGAAGCTTACTATCGTTATCTATCATAAACTGTTATAACATAAAGAATTATCATATTTTGATTAAACTGATAACATCTATAATTACATATATGTTCTTGTTAAAACCATACAGTAATACATGGGCTTAATACCTCCCTTTTACTTTTAAAAAATTTGTAATTATATTAAACTATTTTTAGACAACAAATGTGATTTAAAGTTTGTAACATTTTCACGGATCAATCTCTCGGTAATATCAACTTTTCTTGTAGTGTTTGATGATAATTATAAGTTATCATGAAAAAGTGTATACAGACTGCTATTGTTTATATACTTTACCGTAAAAATTATTTGAAATTAAGTATGACAAATATGTTTATAAATTTAATATTTCTGTTTTTGACAGTAAAATGTATATATAAATTCACCTAGACTAAGTATATACATATAAGTTCCTATTTTAATGTGTTAAGTTGCATTATCATGTGTTTCAATCACATATGTGTGTCTATATATATATAGATGGGATCATTGCAGAACCTAAATTTAGTGTAGAACCGTAAAACCAATATGGTCCATAGATTAGATTAATCTAATGGTCTTGATTAAAACCATAAAGTTTGGAATTAGTGGAAAAAAGATTGGCATTAGTGATTTTTTAATAAAGGAATAGATTAGAAATAGCAAAAAAATTTGGCATTAGTAAAATAAATATTATTTTTTTGTAAATTAAAATAACATTAATATGATTAATTGTTAAATCGAAAAAATTATACCATAAAAACGAGAATTTTATACTCTTTAAAACGAGACCGGTCATGATATATTTTTTTCGAAAAAATTTTACGTATTTATTTTTCGTAAAGAAAAATTACCCAGACCACGATGCAATATAGCATGACCGGTATCATTCAATGTCGAATGACCACTTGATATCGTATATTTAACGTCGATGCAACACTGCATGTACATTCAAAATTAACAGAACCAAAATAATGGTCAAAATTAGTAGTCAAAAGTTGGTTGATTTAATGAGAACAGCAATGACATATTTTTTTTTAAAAAATTTTACATGTTTATTTTTCGTAAAAAAAAAAATTACCCAGACCACAATGCAATGTAGCATGACCGATATAATTCAATGTCGAATGAACACTTGATGTCGTATATCCAACGTCGATGCAACACTGCATGTACATTCAAAATTAACAGAACCAAAATAATGGTCAAAATTAGTAGTCAAAAGTTGGTTGATTTAATGAGAATAGTAATGATATATTTTTTTCGAAAACATTTTACGTGTTTATTTTTCGTATAATTTTTTTTACCTAGACCTCCATTCAATATATTTTATAGAGATCATTCAATGTCGAATTACTGTTTATATCACACATTCAACACTGCATGTACCTTCGATATTAAAAGAGTAAAAAATTGTCAAAGTGGGCAGTCAAAACTTGTCAGGCTACTATTAATTCAATGTTAATTGCATAATTACCATCTTATGCCTAGTGTTACATAATAATCCAATGGTTTAGATTGGTTCTATAGTTCTGCACTAAATTAAGGTTCTGCGATGATCCCAACCATATATATATATATATATATATATATATATATATATATATATATATATATATATATATATAATGGTTCGTGTGAGTAACTAAAAAATGTAGAGTACCGTGGGTACCTGTGAACACACGGGTTTCAGATGTGAACATGCTCTGAAAAGAAGTTTTTTTTTTTTCGTATTCATTTAGATACAAATAATATAAGGCTATTTGTAAAAAATTACATACATTAAAACTCATGTGAACGTGCAAAAAAATTATGTGAACATGCTTAGTGGGGACATACGTTTACAACTGTGCAGTTCATGTGAACACACACGTTTCACAAAGTTCTAGTATATGTTTATGTGTGATTTTTGACAAGTAGTCTTATATTCAAAAAACCAAAAAAATGGTTTTAAGCGAGGTACCTCCGGTACTCCGCAAAACTAATGGTACTCATTTGAACCCAAATCTAAATATGTGTGTGTGTGTGTGTGTTATGTATGTATGTATGTATGTATATAATAGGGGTGTGTTCAATGAAAAACCTCCATGCAACGAAAAACCTTGGAAAACCACAATAAATCGCTAGAAAAAGTATAATGCATCACGCGGAGAAGATTGCATCACACATGAAATTTTGTGTATCATGATCAATTGATGCGTCACGCGATTGGTCCGAGTCGAACCACACTGCCTCACACGTGAAAGATGGTGCATCACGATAATTTCATGCATAATGTGACCTATCCGACTCGGGTCGGACCGAAGTGCCAAATCGGTCTGGATTTTGACCGGTCATTCAGTCAAAGTTGGTCCATCAGTTTAATGAATCTCTAAAAAAATAATACAATAAATTACTTTGTTAGGAACACTGGTACAAATTTTGGCTTTGGTCACACCAGAAATGTGTGACGATAACCATACGGTCACACTTGTTTTTGCATTGTGTGTGTGACTAAAGGTCCCGTGACCAAAGGATCCATACGGTCACATTAGATGGTTAGTGGCCGTATCCATTTACAAAGAGTGACCAAAACAATAAAATGTGTGACCATATGCTCTTTAAAATCAAACGAAAGTGTATTTTGTGTGACCATTGTCAATGCAATGACCACTTTATTTTTATGTATGTGTGGTTGATTGCAACCATTTGGTCACACAACAGTGTCTTATTGTGGGCTTTGGTCACATATAACTATGTCAAAAGTGGTCGTAATGTTAAAAAGTGTGACCATATGCTATTTTTAGTGAGGTAAACTTGTAATTTGTGTGACTATTGTCAATGCAATGGTCATTTTATTTTTATGTATGTGTGGCTGATTGCAACCATTTGGTCACAAAACGAGTGTCTTCTTGTGGGATTTGGTTACATAAAATTATGCCAAAAGTGGCCGCAGGTATTAAAAAGTGTGACTATATGCTGTTTTAAGTGAGATAAACTTGTATTTTGTGTGACTATTGTCAATGCAATGATCACTTTATTTTATGTATGTATGGTTGATTGCAACCATTTGGTCACACAACGAGTGTCTTATTGTGGGCTTTGGTCACATAAAACTATGCCAAAAATGGCCGTAGGTGTTAAGAAGTGTGACCATATGCTGTTTTAAGTGAGGTAAACTTGTATTTTGTGTGACTATTGTCAATGCAATGACCACTTTATTTTTATGTATGTATGACTGATTTTAATCATTTGGTCACACATAGAGTGTCTTCTTGTGGGCTTTGGTCACATAAAATTATGTCAAAAGTGGCCATAGGTGTTAAGAAGGGTGAGCATATGCTGTTTTAAGTGAGACAAACTTGTAATTTGTGTGACTAATGTCAATGCAATGACCACTTTATTTTTATGTATGTGTGGTTGATTGCAACCTGGTGGTCACACAACGAGTGTCTTCTTATGGGCTTTGGTGACATAAAATTATGCCAAAAGTGGCCGTTGGTGTTAAAAAGTGTGACCATATGCTGTTTTAAGTGAGGTAAACTTGTATTTTGTGTGACTATTGTCACTGCAATGGTCACTTTATTTTTATGTATGTGTGGTTGATTGCAAGCATTAATTGTTCACCCAATGACCACTTAAAATTTATGCACTATTTAGTCACACAAATAACTAATAACGTGTGTCACTGCAATGGTCACTTTATTTTTATGTATGTGTGGTTGATTGCAAGCATTAATTGTTCACCCAATGACCACTTAAAATTTATGCACTATTTAGTCACACAAATAACTAATAACGTGTGACCATATGATATATATATATATATATATATATATATATATATATATATATATATATATATATATATATATATATATATAGGGGTGGGTTCAATGGAAAACCTATATGCATCGGAAAACCCGGGAACCACATTATAGCCATAGGATCAGGTGATGCATCACACAGAAAGTCGATGCATCACGCGGGGAATTTGGTGCATCACACGGAGAATTTGGTGCATCACGCGGAGAATTTGGTGCATCACGCGGGAATTGTGATGCATTTGTGGTGGTGCATGGATGTTTTCCAAAGTTTTCTAATGCATGTTGGTTTTTCATTGAACCTCCCTCTAAATATATATATATATATATATATATATATATATATATATATATATATATATATATATATATATATATATATATATATATATATATATATATATATATATATATATATATATAACACCACAAATAAAAATTGGAATATGTACATGTACAGTAATTGCATCAACTAATTAAACATCACTATAACGTAATGCCTTTTGACTCTTCATATTGCTCTTCGCTTGCTTTTGTAATTGCAAATCATGACTAGCCGCACAAATCGGTTGTTGTTTGTTGTGCTTTCGTTTTACGTCTGGTGCAGCACCAGTTGCTGCCCTTTGTCCAAAATTTGGTGGTGTTACCTGTAATAAGAAACAAGACGTATATCTATGAAACACTAAATTAAAAAGAAGAACTATATATATGTATATATATATATATGTGTGTGTGTGTGTGTGTAGGCAGATAATATACCTCGTGATCGTCATCAATAATCACTTTGTCCTTGGGCCATGCATAAAAACCACCTACTGCGTCTTTAGATGTTTTGAAACTATTGTTTCCTTCGTCCGGAATACAAGCTGCATCCACTATCGATTGGTCAACAGACACTTTGTAGCAATCATCTGGGAGTGGTGTGTTAAATATATATATGCATTCCAGTGTTAGCCGGATTAAGTCTAACCAAATGGGGGACATGACTCCCGATAGATCTATCCACAATATATTCGCGCTTAAAAATATATGTAATTAACGGTTCATGATTTGAGGGCTGATGGATCCACATAAACACATGTGTAATACATATAAGAACTAAACACTTTTGATATCCATATGAAAATAGAGCATGTATTTCCACCCCAATAGATAGTGAAAATAGGGGCTATGAAGACTCAACGAGAGTGCGATGGCAAATACGAGCGTAAAAATGCAAATTTGCGTTGTAGATGGGTGATGAAACCAGATGTGTTTAACCGAGTCCTAAATGATATAAGGGACTTAATAACTCCCATATATGATAATATGTATGTATAATGATTTTTATGTCTTAAATCACCCAACATTACAAGTTTATAAATAAAACCACTTAAAACGTCAAGTTTATATATATATATATATATATATATATATATATGTATGTATGTATGTATGTATGTATGTATGTATGTATGTATGTATGTATGTATATATATATATATATATATATATATATATATATATATATATATATATATATATATATATATATATATATATATATATATAATTTTCCAGCTTTTTAAAGGTTTTTGGGCCTACTTTGAGGCTGTTTTTGACCAAGCTCCAAAACGGTTTAGGCTTTGGTTTTCTTAGAAATCAAACTACTATATACAAAGAATTTTTAAAGTGAAGAACAACCATTTTTTGAGGTGTTTAGGTTAGGGAAAAAGCTCGTTAAAAACCCTATGTTGACCATTTTTGAGCTGTCAAACTTTCAGGTTCCCAAATAAAATCTGGGTGTTCTAAACTCCATAATAAATTATGAAAACTTCCAGATTTTTAGTTAAGACATAGATCTAACTTTTGAGACAAGAATCAACTAATTTCGTTAAGTTATGAATTAGTTATGATTTTTCAAAGTTGATGCAATATTTCTGCCGAAATTCCGTATTTCATAAACTTGCAATAACTTGTGATTCTTATTGTTTATTCAAAAACTACTTGTATAAAAAGTTATAAAACACCTTTATATAACTTTTTTTCAAAATATTTACACTTACATGATGTGTTTATATATTTATAAACACATTTGAAGAAAACAACTTAAAAACAAAACGAGTGATTTATAAACTTGAGTTTTTATGAAACTTGTTGTTGTTGGTGATTATATACATTATGCAAGACTTATATAAACATAAATATTAGATGTAATAAGCTAATTACTTACTTTGAAGTGTTAGGAGAATGAAAATGAGTAGAAGTTGAGTTCATGAACTTTGTTGCACCAAAAATGCTTGAAATAATGCAAGAACACAAAGTTGCAAAGTTTTGGTGTTCTTGCAACCTTGTGGCCGGTTTTGGAGAGAAAGAAATGAGGATTTTTGATCTTGAAAGTGTGGAAATGAAAGATGAAAATAAGGTCTTATTTATAGATGGAAAAAGTGAATTGAAATAATGAAATGTTGGAGGTTGAGTGCACCTTTTAGCAAAATGATTATGTTTAAAGTAAAATTGGGTTTGTTATAAAATATTAAAGTCAAACTCTATGAAGGTACATGCTAGGGCCAGATTTTTGATGTATTTTTATGTTTTTTTGTATAAAAGTATTTAGAAATGTATTCTTGTATTTCCCTTTATTTGTAATTTCATAAATACTTTTAGATGCATTGTTTTAATGAATTGGTTTAGTCTTGCATAATTAATGTTAAGTAAGTGTATTAGTGTATGATTAGTGTCACTAATCATAGTTTGATTAGGTACTTAGTTGAATTAATCCTTCATATCGTAAATTGGTCGGATTAATTGATTTGCCGATTCATCGCACCGATGAAATTGTTTCTAATTGGATTGAATTTTCTTATGAACATTGTTAATCACTTTGATTAATTGCTAATGACCACTGATTAGGTTGTAATTGGCTAGTAAATATTGATTAGGTTTTAGTTGCTAACCTGGTTTAGTGCCGTATGTTACAATAAACGCCTTCCTCAGATTCTGGTGCATGAGTTTACAATGAATTTAGCTTCTCCTCTTGCGCATCCAACCTAGCCATAAGTTGGTTAGCCATTGCCTTTGAATCTTCCACTTGCGTTGTCAACTTCTTTATCCTAAGGTCTTTGTCTTCACGTTCGCGTCTCTCAGCTTCACGTTCGCGTCTCTGAGCAGCAAGTTCTGCTTGAAGTAGTTTGACTCTCTCATCATCTGATGCTTTTCTTCGAGGAATATTAAAATATTTTCTGATTGTCACTCCGCATACCACTCCTCTTGCATATCCCGACTTTTCGGGACCAAATACCTCTGTCAAGGCATCAATCCCCTCATCAACCATTAAGGTTCCGACTTTGATATTGTCCTCGGTGGCTCTCTGCATTAAAGATTCCAATAGGCAGTAAGTAATTTGTTTCATGAAAATAAACATCAATGTGCAATAAAATAATGTATTAGAATATATATGTCAAGCATATATATGTCAAGCATATATATGTCAAAATACTTACTACTTCATCGGCCTTTGCTTTAGTTCTTTCATCTCGAAATACCCCTTAATATACCATGTGGGGGTTCTTCATCTGCTTCAATTACTTTTTCTTCGATCTTATAATCATCAAATACACATGTAAAGTTAAACCAATTAGTATATATATACAGTACTTAGAAAACAGAAACAAATCACTGTTCTGTAAATGTAGTTACCAGTTTCTTTTTCACATATTCGTATCTGTCAAGATCTAAAACTAATTAACTAAGACTAACTGATTTGAATTTATCAGAGTATAAATCAATAATCTTGCTTTGAATCAAAGTTTAATTAAGAAGTTTGCGGAATAACACTTAATTATTTTAACAAAAACTTTCAGAATCAATAATGAATAAAACACAAGAAGTAGTCAAGACTGTTTGTATTGCTGAATTCAATGATTACAATCACCTCTAATCTGTTTGATTAGACGAAGAACACAGACTGTTCTTAGGGTTTTACAACCTTAGAGGTTTATGAAAACTTAATCAACAAAGCAATTACAGACTCAAATATGCAGAAAACTCCCATGCAATAGGAAGACCTATTCTATGTATTTATATTGCTTCTTGATATGTTTCCTTGACGAACCATGACTTCTCTGATAGTAGATATGCTGGAATCTTTGAATATATATCTTTTCCTGAAAATCAACACTTTCTGTTTATGAAACTGTTGAGCAGCTTGAATCACTTGACAGCATGAACAGAGCAGCTCGAGTTGATTTACTCTGGCAGCTTGAACTTTTACACTGGCAGCTCGAGTTTCTTCAACTAGCAGCATGAACTTTGGATTTACATAAAAACTCTACTAACAGTTTGAGAAGTCTAACTAACAGCTTGAACCTACTTAAACTATTTCCCAACAATCTCCCCCTAACTTAAATTCTTTACACAAGACTTTAAGTTCTATACAAAAATGGAAATGAATAAGTAAACTGTTATTTACAAACCAAGGCTTTCAAAAACTTATAACTGTGCAAGTTTCTGATCTACAGCCTTCAAAAATTCTTTCTTCATATCATCTCTATCACAAGATACCCTAACAGATTTTATCTAAAGTAGCATATCTTTTGGCAAATCATAAAATTCAAAATTGAAGAATATACCAGATCCATCTGAGAATTTGATTCTGTATGTCCTTGACTTGACAAACAGATCAACTTGCTTGACCTTTTTCTCTTTCTTCACAGCATCCTCTATATCTTTCCTTGCAGATTCAGGATCAACAATTGTTTTTAGATCTTTAATTACTTGCTTCACTTGTGGTAGAGCAGATCTAACTTGTGTCACTGACCCAATATTATGCATCTTTGTTAGCTCATCTCTGGTCAAATTCTGAACCATCTGCCAAAATGTATCAAATTCTTCTTCTTATCCAGACTCCCTTCTTACAACAAACTTAACTCTTAAGTCACGGTTGTCCAGTGACTTGGCATACCAATAGTTGATCAGAGGCTTTGTAAAATCATGTTGATCAATCAACTTCTCTATCTCCATAGCTTTTTGCAGTTGTTGCTCAAACAACACTCTTTTAACTTGATGTAGTTTTGCTTGTGATGATGGCTCAGATGTAGGAACAGAAGCAACAGCTTGATCAGTAGGAGCAGGAGCACTGACAGCAGCTTCAGTTTGAACTGGTTCTTTTGATGGTTGGACTTCTTGGGAGACTTTTGTTTTCTTTCATTTCTCCATTTCTTTGTCATGGATTTCTTGCAGCCTTTCAGTAGTCATGGACTGAGCCATTTTCTTGGGAATACCAGCTGCAAAGGCAAAATTGATTAAAAATCTTCTGTGCTCAGCCTTGGAGTGCCCTGTTGGCAGCTTTCTCTTCTTTTCTTCTTGTTTACCCACAAACCCCTTTAGGTAATCACCTAGAGTCTCATCATCATCCATTGGGGGCTGGGTTTGCTGATCTAATTCTCTATCCTGCTCTTCTGCTAACCGTTTGGCAACTTCAGCATCAAAGGCAATTTGGGCTTCTTTGGAAGAAAATTTTTGCTTTGGAGACTCAAAAAGAATGCCCTTGCCCTTGTCTTTTGCAGCAGAAGATGTAGCTTGGACTGTACTGATTGGAGCATGAACACCTTCCCTTATGACAACTCCAGTTGCTTTTGGGGCAGCAGCTTGAGTTTCTAGGCTAACAGCTTGAGAAGCTGTTGGGACTGTTAGCCTAGAAGGTGGAACTGTTGAGGCTGCTTGGACTGATTCAGGAACCTCCTGATTCTCCCCCTTTTTGGAAGCATTGGTTGGGTTTGAATCAACTGCTCTAATTTGATGATCTTATTCCCACAGAGGGTAAACCCTTTATGGAGATAATCCATTCTTTTATTTTGAGCCGTCTCTGCCTGCTTGAGTGCAAATATCTGAGCTCCCTGTGCAGCAATGATGGACATTTGATATTCCAACATAGCTACAACAGGTTTCAGCTTGGGATCCGTTAACAGCATGAGTTGCAGACTAGTCTCAAGATCAGAAAACACCTGTGGTGCTTGTGATCTATCACTGACATTAATACCAGAAGTAGAAACTTCTGGGCCCCTCTGTTCTTGGTTCTGGGGACTTCCAGCTTGTGTTTGCACACTGGCTGTTGCCATGGGTGTGGTCTTAGTGATGTTGGCACAGTCCTGTGCCTCTTTTGTAGAAACAGCAGTAGTGCCAGCCACAGAACCCATATGAACAGTCTCTGACGAGATGTTCACCTCCTGAGTGAGGATGGGAGTTTCCTCAATTGGTTCCCTTTGGATATTCTGTGCAGAAGTGTCCTCCTGCACAGGGATATATGGCTCTTGACTAGGGGCTGAGGAGGAAGGAGCTCCTGGTCCCCTTTTCCTTTTATATAGAAATTTAAGTGGGCGTGATGGCTGTACAAAAGGATCAGAAGGAATTTGTGTATCATGAGGAGGGGGTTGGGGTCCTGGGGGTGTAGCAGTGATGATAGGCCGAGCCTGCTCAGGACCCTCTCCTCTGTTTCTTGGAATGATGTTCATCATTGCAGAGGGCAATGGAACATCAACGCTCAAAAAGTTGGCACTTTGTTTCAAAAGTCTCTTTATAGAAGATAGTGAGTGCCTGTGGGAAACATGTATCCTCTTATGTAAATGTGAAGTGGTGCAAGTGTGTGCAATGATTTCTGCCAAAAATCTAGGATACATCAAAAATTTCCCACTCTTTAGGGAATGATGCCTTAACATCCCCTGAAAAATCATGTTAGAAAATTGAACCGTTGGCCTGTTGAAAAGCACACTAAGGCAGTGGCAATATTAGAAGAAAATTCTGACCAACCAGTTCTTTTGGGGCTCATACACTGCTGAATAATATGTACAAGGTATTTCCATTTAGGAGAAAAATGGGCTTTTAAGAAAGTAAAAGAATCAGCAGGACCCCTATAGCCTATATCATAAAGACCAGTATGTAAAACATCAAGGGTTATGTCTGTTATACCTGTGGCATCTTGAAGATGCAAATGGCGCCGAATGGATTACTCAGTAATGGTGATGGGAGTGCCATCAATCTTGGATAGTATAGAAGGAATTCCATTGGTGGATTGAACAGTGGCTTGGTTCCAGAACTGTTCGATATGCGATATGTATATGGTGGGGTTTATATTGAGTGCATGATGGATATGGGAGTGACGAAGAAAGTCCATCATGTCATGGAACGGTTGAAGGTCTGAGTGCTTTAGAGTGTAGGGAAGACAGTTGTGTTCCGTAACAAACTCCATTGAAGATCAAACGAAGGGTTTAGGGTTTGCAAAGAAGTGTGTGTGAATCGTTCAGAGGGAAGAGAAAGGCCGTGGAAGAAAATTTTGTAACTAGTAGTTACAACTGAACGAAACTGGGACCTTTAAAGGTTTTGAAAAAGGTTGGGTCCCGCGCACACACATTTTAAAAATTACCTAACTACCCTGCACACTTTGACAGATCAAGTGAATAACTAGCAGTCCGAGAAAATGAACTAGCAGCTTGAGAAAATACTCAAGCTGTTAGTTGAAAATTATGCATATTTTTAATGGAACAGTGACTCCCCCTTAAATAAGCATACTAGTTAGATAATAATGAAAACAAATTAATCCATGTTTACCATACCAATATTTGATACCAGGAAAGTGAACCTTCCTACATCAAAAGGTTTTGTAAATAGATCAGCTAACTGATCATCAGTATGTATTTTGGTAACTTGGATTAACTTCTTTTCATTACAATCTCTTATAAAGTGAAATCTGATTTCTATATGCTTGGTTTTAGGGAATTTCACTGGATTTTGCACAATGCTGATTGCACTTGAATTGTCAATATAAATAGGAGTGGATAAGAAATTCATACCATAGTCTCTTAGCTGATTTTGGATCCACATTACCTGTGAGCAGCAGCTTGCAGCTGCTACATATTCTGCTTCAGTGGAAGATGTGGAGACGGTTGTCTGCTTTTTGCATTGCCAAGAGACCAGTCTTGCTCCTAAGTATTGACATCCACCAGTTGTGGATTTTCTGTCAATGTTGCATCCACCATAGTTACTGTCAGAATAAGCAGTTAGTACAAGGGGAGAGTCTTTAGGATACCATAGGCCTAAGTGTGGTTGTCCTTTAAGATATCTAAAGATTCTCTTAACAGCAACCAAGTGAGAATCCTTTGGAGAGCATTGAAACCTAACACACACACAGACAGCAAACATAATATCAGGTCTGGAAGATGTTAGATACATAAGAGATCCTATAAGAGATCTGTATAAATGAATATCCACATCTGTGCCATCTTTGTCTGTATGAAGCTGCTTGTGAGGATCCATTGGAGTGCTTGCAGCTTTGGTGTCTTGATACCCAAACATATCCAGTATGTCTTTTACATACTTTGATTGGCTTATGAAGAGTCCAGTGGGCTTCTGCTTGACTTGTAATCCCAGAAAGAAAGTGAGTTCTCCCATTGAACTCATTTGAAACTTTTTGTGCATTAAAGCTTCAAACTCTTTGCACAGACAGTCATTTGTTGAGCCAAAGATAATGTCATCAACATATATTTAAATAAGTAGAATTTCATCTTTGATAGACTTAGTGAAAAGTGTTTTGTCCAGAGTGCCTCTCTTGAATCAATTCTGTAGAAGGTAGGATGACAGAGTGTCATACCATGCTCTGGGAGCTTGATGGAGACCATAGAGGGCCTTGTCTAGCTTGTAAACCCTGTCTGGATACTTGTAGTCTTCAAAACCAAGAGGTTGACACACATATACCTCCTCTTCAATTGTTCCATACAGAAAAGCAGACTTCACATCCATTTGATACACTTTAAAACCTTTGAAGCTTGCATAGGCCAAAAATAGTTTGATGGCTTCAATTCTTGCTACTGGAGCAAATACATCATCATAATCTATGCCTTCTTCTTGAGTGTACCCTTGTGCTACAAGCCTTGCTTTATTCTTGATGACTATCCCTCTCTCATCTTTCTTGTTTCTGAACACCCATCTTGTACCAATTGCTCTCTTACCTTTAGGAAGATCCACCAGAGTCCATACATTTTGAATCTTGAACTGTAGAAGCTCTTCTTGCATAGCCTCAATCCAGATGAATCTTTTAATGCTTCTGATGCCTTTTTAGGTTCTAGTTGAGACATGAAACAGGCATTCTCAAAGGCAGCTAGACTGAATTCAGGAACAGTGTGTTCAGCAGCAGCAGTCTCATTTTGAACCATTTTCCTTGTTTGTACAGGAGTGCTTGGATCACCCAGTATTTGATTGAGAGGATGATACTTGTGAACTCTTAGTGTAGGCTCTCTCTCTGTCTGAAAAGAGATTCCAAGATTTGTATCATCTCCATCAGGACCAGTGAATGGTTCAGCTTCTGGAACAACTTGACTAGAATTTGAGACTGTTTCCCTTTGAGTTGGAGCTGTTCTTTCAAGACTTGGGAGTGGCACTTCAGAGTCTGGATTTGTATCCTGTGAAGTATTCAGAACCCCTGGAGGGTCACATGACAGAAGTGGAAGAGTGATGTATTCATCCCATTTGGTTGAATCTGCAGCAGGTTGAAAATTTGTGCCAAAAGCTTGAGAATTAGTATTGGCAGCATGAGAATTTGTGTTGGCAGCTTCAAACCTGTATGCATCAGCTTCTGCAGTATACTCAACAAAGCTCAGAGAATTTGTTAGTGAATCCAAGTCAAACAACCAATCAGGACCAGTGCCTTTGATATTTGCAGTATTTTCATTAAATTCAACATTGACACTTTCTTCAATGGTTTTAGACACACTGTTATATACCCTATAGGCTTTGCTTTGATTTGAGTATCCTACAAAGAATCCTTCTTCAGCCTTACTTTCAAACTTTCCTAACTGAGTCTTAGTGTGAAGAATAGTACATGGGCATCCAAAAGACTTGAAGAAAGCTATTAGGGGACTTCTGTTATGGAATAACTCATAGGGAGTTTTCCCTTGTGATTGGACAACCTGAACCCTATTCAGAACATAACAGGCTGTATTGACAGCTTCTGCCCAGAAAGTCATTGGCAGCTTTGAATCAGCTAGCATTGTTCTAGCTGCCTCAATTAATGTTCTGTTCTTTCTTTCAGCTACACCATTTTGCTGTGGTGTTCTTGGTGCACTATATTGCCTAGCAATGCCTTTGGACTCACAGAAACTGTTTAGAATGTGATTTTTAAATTCAGTTCCATTGTCTGATCTTATCACCTTAACTTTTGAGTTGGATTGGTTTTCTATCTTAAGGATAAAAGACTTAACTAGCTCAGCAGTTTCATCTTTGGACCTAAGAAAGTAAACCCAAGTGAATCTGGTGAAATCATCAACAATTACTAAACAGTAAGCCCTTTTATTCAAACTCAAAACAGATGTTGGACCAAATAGATCCATATGAAGCAACTGAAGAACACATGAGATTGAATTTACTTCTTTGGCCTTATGAGAAGTTTTGTGTTGCTTGCCTTTAAGACATGCTACACAATGATCATCACATATGAACTCCTTTTGTGGTAAGCCTCTTACCAGATTCTTTTTGACTAAAACATTCATGGACTTGAAGTTCATGTGACACATCCTTCTATGCCAAAGGGCAGACTCATTGGATGATGCTTTGGATATCAAACAGCTTAAAGTATTTGATTTAGATAATAGATCTGTGTCCATACAGTAAACATTGTCCTTTCTTGGTGTTCTTAGTAAAACAAGATTTTCAGGAATTTTGAAATCTTTTGAAAGGACAATGCACTCAGAATCTGTAAACAGAACAATGTTTTGTTTGTCACAGATTTGAGAGACACTTAATAAATTGTACTTAAGCTGTTCAACATACAAAACATCATGGAATATCATGTTGCCTGCATTAACAGTACCTTTACCTGTAACCTTACCTCCTTTTGAGTTGCCTCCAAATGCAACAAATCCTCCATCAAAGCCTTTGAAATTTGACAAGCACTCAGAATTGCCTGTCATGTGCCTAGAGCATCCACTGTCCAAATGCCATCTAGTTTTATGAGGAGACCTGTGGTTGCCTTGCACAAATAACAGCTTAGTCAGTAGTGGAGTAAACCCAAACCAAATTGGTTTTGGGTTGGCCTTGTATATTGACATAACTAAACACTGTTTTTGACTTTTTGTATTTTGTGAGATCTACTGATGGAGTTTTTGGAGAGTATTTAGTGAGTATATGAGGAATCCAGTTATTTTGATCATCTTTTCTTCTAACAGTCTCAGATGATTCACTAGCAGT
Source organism: Centrapalus pauciflorus (assembly GCA_020465985.1). Lineage (NCBI taxonomy): Eukaryota > Viridiplantae > Streptophyta > Magnoliopsida > Asterales > Asteraceae > Centrapalus > Centrapalus pauciflorus. The sequence continues at coordinate 13,276 of JAANYP010007726.1, read as the reverse complement.
TCCAGATTGATGCTTAACAGTCTGATATGTGGTTTTAGTGCTAACAGCTTCAGATTTTGCACTAACAGCTTCAGAATTTGGATTAGCAGTTTGATCTTTTGCATCAACAGTTTGATCTAAGGATCTGTCCTTGACACACCATATTTGTTTAAAACTTGATTTAGGCTTTGCCAAAACTTGTTTTTGATGTGTGGACTGTTTTTTATTAACTTTTGAATGCCTGTGATCAACTGTTTTCTTTGGAACTGATATGGAAGGTTTCACCTTTGAATGATTTGCCTGAGTAGGATTTGATTTTGTTTGATTCACAGTCTGTTTGGCAACAGCTGGTTTATAAAAACAATCCTTGGCCAAGTGATTCTTCCTTCCACAGTGAAAACACCTTTTGACTATTTGAATTGGAGAACCAGATTTTTCTGACAATTTCTGGTTCTTGTTCCTCTGATTTCCCCTTACCTGCTGTTGTTTGGGAAATTTTTGAACACCATGCTTTTGGCATGTACAGACAGGAACATTTGTACCTCTTTTATTATTCTTTGATGAAGATGCAGTGTTACAGTTAGAATGTATAGAAACTTGTGGAGCAGCATTGCATACACTCATCTTCTCTTTTCCTTTCTTACTGGGGGCTTGGATCTCTATGGGTGCACTCATTGTTTTGGGGTCTTTCTCAACTGCTATAGACTCACAGTCTCTCTTTTGAATCTGATCTTCTTTTGATTCAGGACTGTTATCAAGGATAGGATCTACAATAGTCATGGACTCATCTAGTGGTTCATTGACAAGTCTATCAGCAACCTCACTGATTGGATGAATGTACTTGTTGTTGTATGGAGGTGGAGTTGCCCTGTATCCTGTGCCTTCTTTGGGATGAACCTGAGATTTTACCCTATCTTTAAATTGGACTTCCATTAGGTGTTCCAGCTTTTGATCTGCCAACTTGAAGTTACCTAGATCTATGTTAACAGATTCTAGTTTCTTATTAGCCTCTAACACCTTTTGTTCAGTCTCTTCTACCTTTTTATTCAGAGATTCTATTTTCTTATTTAGCTCCTTTTTCTCCCATTCAAGATATGTTCTATCATATCCCATTTGAATCTCATTATCCTTATAGTCATTGATCTATTTTTCAAGATCTTCTATGGCTTGCATATATTCATATCTCCTTTCTTCCATCTTAGCTAGAGTTTTGCACATGCTCTCATTATGGTCTCTGTACTTTTTAACCATATTTTTGCATGATTGAGAGCAGAGTTTAAAATTACATCAGATGGTAGTTCAGTGGAGGAGACATTTGATGTTTCTGCCATGAGAGCTTGATTTTGAAACTCTTCCTCTGTCTGATCACTCCAGTCAAACACATTGTCTTCTTGAGAGACAAGTGCTGTTGATGATGATGTCTGATTGGGCTGTGAAGTCCTTGATGACTGTTGACCTTGAGATCTACATTCTCTGGCAAAGTGACCAAGTTTATGACATTTATAGCATCCAACTTTTGATTTATCAAAAGCTGGTTTGCCTTCTGTTCTGGCTTGAAAGTTGGTCCTTCCAGTTCTTTTAAGAAACCTTTTGGCTCTCATGGTCAGCATTGCATGTTGCCACTTTAAATCCATCTCTTCAAGATCATCTGGATGAATTTGTTCTAAGTCTTCAGCATTTAGAGCAAATAGTCCATCATTGGCAACGAAAGCCTCATAGTGAGCTTCAGTAGAGTTGCCATCACCACCTGAAAAGGAATCACTGCTATTAGATTTATCAGAAGACAGAAGAGCAGTATTATGATTATAAGAAAAGGATTTCTTTTTAGCATCAATCTCAGTTTCAAACACTCTCAAACTGTTGTACAGATCATCCAGTTCTATCTCATCAAGAGTGTCTTTTGTTCTCCATTGGGCAGCATAAACTGTCCATTCTTCTCCAAGAGATCTGAGAAACTTTCTGTTGACTTCATCTTGATCCAGGCTGACTTTTGCACTTTCTAATTCACTTATCAGTTTGTTGAACCTGTCAAATATTTGAGTAAGGTTTTCATTCTTGCCACCAGAAAAGTTCTCATACTGCTGTTTTAAAAGATCCTTTTGATTTCTCTTGGTACTGGCATTACCAGCAAATCTTTTCTCTAAAGCATTCCAAAGAGAATGAGCAGTATAAAACTTTTTGAACTGATGTTGATAAGCATTAGGAATGGCTATTTGTAAAAGTGTAAGAGCTTTCACTTCATTCATTCTAGCCTTCCTTTCAAGTTCAGTTTTTGGAGGAGTTTTGACTGGTTTTCCCTCATCATCAAGTTCTGGATCAACTACAGGAGGAAATTCAACGGCTTCCCATATGGCATAGTCAATAAATTGGATATGCTGTTGAATCCGGAGTTTCCACATCTCAAACTCAGTGGGCTTGAGCATAGGCACTTTGAGTCCCTGCCCAGATCCACTGCTGCCATTTTCAAATTCCATAGCAAAAAGAATAAAAATTTAAAAGAAAGTTTTCGACTTTGAAAAACAAAGAACAACCTGGCTCTGATACCACTTGTCAAGATCTAAAACTAATTAACCAAGACTAACTGATTTGAATTTATCAGAGTATAAATCAATAATCTTGCTTTGAATGAAAGTTTAATTAAGAAGTTTGCGGAATAACACTTAATTATTTTAACAAAAACTTTCAGAATCAATAATGAATAAAACACAAGAAGTAATCAAGACTGTTTGTATTGCTGAATTCAATGATTACAATCACCTCTAATCTGTTTGATTAGACGAAGAACACAGACTGTTCTTAGGGTTTTACAACCTTAGAGGTTTATGAAAACTTAATCAACAAAGCAATTACAGACTCAAATATGCAGAAAACTCCCATGCAATAGGAAGACCTATTCTATGTATTTATATTGCTTCTTGATATGTTTCCTTGACGAACCATGACTTCTCTGATAGTAGATATGCTGGAATCTTTGAATATATATCTTTTCCTGAAAATCAGCACTTTCTGTTTATGAAACTGTTGAGCAGCTTGAATCACTTGACAGCATGAACAGAGCAGCTCGAGTTGATTTACTCTGGCAGCTTGAACTTTTACACTGGCAGCTCGAGTTTCTTCAACTAGCAGCATGAACTTTGGATTTACATAAAAACTCTACTAACAGTTTGAGAAGTCTAACTAACAGCTTGAACCTACTTAAACTATTTCCCAACAGTATCCAACTCGTCCCATAGTATGCGGATAAACAGACATGGAGTGCGCCTCTTTAGATGCATCTGACTTTTCCTTAATTTCATAATAAAATGATACTTAATTAACGTTTGTAAACACAATATATAATATGAAAGATATATGTATGGACTTAATTATAATATAACCAAAACCTGGTAAGCTTCTGTGCTCGTATACTCTACGAAATCAACCCATTCCTTGGGCTTGATAATTGCACTATACTTGGGTAGAACTTGATTTAGTTTTGAAGGTGTATCTTTGTTGGGCCAAATGTATTTTTCCCTCAATTTCCTTCTGAAGTTCCTTAGATGTGCACCAAGACGATTCATTACTAACTGTTGTAATGTATTCCCTTTAATAATCAGCACTTTAATGTTTCTTTTATCAAACACAAGAAGAATCAAGCTCAATAATTGTGAAATGATTAAGAAGACGAAAGGAATGTAGAGAGAATATGAGGTTGGCGGCTGCAGTAAATTCTTTGTATTTCAACCGTGTCAAACTTTATAAACCCTAGGAGCCTATTTCTAGGATCCTTTAATTAACTATGGGACATTGTCACATATAGTCCCTTGACTTTTACATGGAAATAAACTAACAAGGAAATAAATACAAGACTAACATTAGCACAATAATTATTACAAAATAACTCCACATGATCGAAATTAAATATCTAACAATCTCCCCCTTTTCAATCACCGTGGAGGTCCTGGAACTTTGGCATGGTCGGTAGATTCTCGGAGTCCAAGGATGACGTCAAATCGTCTGATCACTTGTCTCATATGTAGCCTTTTGTTCAGGTATTCTATGCCGCTGAGGATGTCCTGAATCTCCTTCGGTGAGCATCTGAGTTCCGGATCTGGTTGAGCGTTAAAATCTTGAACTTTCTGAGTAAGCGCGGCTCGAACCAATCTGATAGTACCGTCGGAGTAACAGGGAAGATCCTCAAAGCGCATGAATCTTTTGTAACCTTTCTGGTTCAAAAATATAACACCTGGCTGACCTCGAAGCAGTACTTTATAGGCCGGATAGTGGATATGTCTTGATCAGGAGCTTTCAGACCCACTTTAACTAATGCACTCTCAATTGCCATCTGAAAATCTCTGAGGCACATTACAATTGAGCGGCGATTCATGCTTCGGACCAGGGCTGCAACTGCAGTCATGTGAGTCAGACGACCCTTGATTTTGTTTTTCCGCTTGTTGTGCAGAAGCTCGATGTCGTCTATATTTGCAAAATCAAGATCACTTTCATGCAATTCTTGAACCGTTTCGTCTTCTCTGAGTACCTCAAATTCCAGAGTGAATACTCTGGCTCTTTTGTACATATGGATGTTATTGATCTTTACAATTTTTTGTACTCTGCTCAGTTGTTTGTTGTGACGAAGTCTAAGTGACCCAGTGGTGAATCTATCCCCGTTTGTTACTGAAACATCATTGAATCAAGCTTTGAATGCCACTGTTGCCGGAGTCAATACGCATGTATCTGCTCAGTTGTCTGAAGTGATGGCACAGATGACAAATATTCATAAGTTTCTGAAAGGTAAAGCAGTGGCTGAAGAATCAATCAAGCAGACTGAATCCAATCAAGCACTGGAGGAAATGAAGGAAGAGCTGAAAGAGTTTGTTTTTGATCAGTTTGATGAGATGCGGGAAATGATGATAGGTTTAGAAAGTACAGTGATAACAGCTTTGGGAAATCTTTCTGAGAGGGTAGCAGCCGTTGAAGAAACGTGTAAGGCACAAGCTTCCTCATCTAAAAGAAAGCATGATGAGGACTCCGATGATGCTCCTCATGAGGGGGAGAAGAGGAGAAAGCTTGCTGAGCCTAAACCTTTGGTTTTAATGATAACATACCCGGAGAAAGAAGCAGAAGTAAAAGAGAGAGAAGCAGGGAGCACAAAAGAATCGGCTGTTGAACAAAGTGAGCTGGGATTGATTCTTTATGAAGATGTTCCAGTTCCTTTGAACATTCAGTCTGATATTTACAACTTTGAAGAGTACAATGATTCTGAAGATGATGTTCAAGTTAAGGAACATGAGTTAAGGATTCAAGGTGTAGAAGAAGAAAGAGAGGAATTTATTGAAGTTTCTGAGGATGATGATGTAATCACATTGACTGATGTTGATTTCCGAGGAGAAAGGATTGAAGAAGAAGAAGTGTTAGTTCAGGAGATATTGAAAGAGACCATATTGACACCGACGGTTGAAAAGCCTGAGGTTGTAATCCAAGTTAAGGAAGAAGCTGAAGTGTTTCCTGTTGAAAATGTTGTTAGTCAAGAAAGAGTTAAGTTAAATGAGGTTGAGGTGATGGAAAGATTTTTTAATGAATATGTGCTGGCAGATGAGTCTCAAAAGCAACATAGGCTCAGATTTGAAGCACAACAAGTAGTTCAAAGAGACATCCAAGATATGCTTACTTTGCTGAATAAAGATGAGATTCGCAAGAAGAAAGTTAAGAAGTTTGAGCTTCCAGCTAAAAGATCAGCTGAGTTTATTAGGAAAAGGAACAAAATGCCTTATATCGAAGACATTCTGGAGAAACGAATATTTTGCAAGAAACAAACACCATGTTCTTTCCTTAAGTTGTTTAGGGTCTTAGAGCCGAACATGCCAAATCTAGTCAACTATGCTAGTTTTCTGAGGAACAAGACGCAAGAAGTTGATAAAGTGAAGAGTGAGTTCATGATAGTCGATCTTGTTAAAATTGAAAAAGACAGATTCATTAAGATTTTCTATCCAACATTCACTGTTACAAGAGCTGATGGAAATACATATACGTTCACTGAAGCCGACATGTTTAACATGCATTTGGTTGACATTGAAGACTTATTTGATGAGTTATGTAGAAATAAGAGAAATGAACACTGCAGATTTGCCTTGAAGACAATTTTCCACTTCATGCATACGAAACTGGTAATAATGTCGGTGCAAGATCTGCAGATAGGTGTTGAACGAGGAATGAGGAAGATAAACATGACAGCTCCACATAGAGATATCAAATTTGCTGGAGAGTTGAAAGAATTTCAAGTCATCATGGTAAAGCATCCAGCTGTTATGTACAAGGACAGAAACAAGAAGTTAAGGGCCATGAGGAGTGTCGAACTCAACAAATTTTCAGATGGTACACTAAACAAAGTGTTGAGTGGTTTAAAGGGAAAGCTAGCATCTGATAAGAAGAAAAAGACTAAGAGAGGAGCATTCTCAGTTAATGACCGAAGACTTATGGTAGAATTTATTTCGAAGATTGAATGGAGGCTCTCTGATCGAAAAAGCATCAGAAGATTTGAGCAAAAGCTTGGATTGACAATTTAAAGACGTTGCACATTCCATCAAAGGGGGAGATTGTTAGAATACATTGTAATTGATGGAAGTCATAGTGTAGGGTTTATTTTGTAATTAGTTAATAGTTTTGAAAAATGTATAAATAGTAGATTTGACTTTCAAAAGAATAGCTTTTCCATTTTTGAGCAAAAACGGTTACTGGCTTATCTCACAAGATCATATCATTGTAACCGACATTCTCTGGAATTAAATCATTCGGTTAGTCGTGATTACTGTTATTGTTCTTATTATTGAATTGTTGCATGATTGATATAGAAACTGTATTTCACAGAGCCCTCCGGTCCTGACTCAATTCTTCTCTCGTTTCTGCATCCAGAGAATGAACTTTACCCCTTGAATACCATCGGATCCATTCTACGTCTGTCATGTCGTATATTGCGGTGACGTCTCTTGTATCAAAGCAATCGACAGTTCGGGGCCCTGATGATTCGGCAATGTGAGCTGGCGGTGTTGATTGAGTTGAAAGGGTTGTTTGGACTGTTGGGGTAGGGTTAACTGACGTGTTGGTATATTCAGTGTGACGACAGCAGTCTAGTTTTGTTATTGATAAGACAAGTTCTTAGGTGATTTTAGAATACAAGGCTTGGCATTCGAATCTGTGATAGATTCGAATGTAGCCATAGATTCGAATTGATTATTGCTTGGGATTCGAATCTGTGATGGATTCGAGTCTAGCCTTAGATTCGAATGGGCTAGATTCGAGGATGTCAATATGGACAGACTCGAATGGGCCTTGGGCCAGATTCGAGGTTGGCCCACAACAGACTCGAATCAGGGTCTATAATTAGGGATAGACTCGAATCATTAAGGGACTTTTTGCAGAATTCGTGAGGAATTAAGCAAGAGGCGATCTCGAGTTTATCAGCTTGGTGAGTCCCGTTTCGGAGAGAATTAGTACGTAGGATCGTTCGTGTGTCGTTCGTTCAGCGTCTAATAGTCTCCGTGTTTCCGTTGGTTGAGAGTTGTCCGTCTAACCGTCAACGAGGATTCCGCACTCGTTCACGGATCCGCGTCTAGATAGATCTTGCAGTCGTAGACCTTACAAGTGGTATCAGAGCCTACGGAGTGTTCTTGGTGTTCTTCGTGTTCATCAGATACATTCTAGGTTTCTTGACGCTAGTTGGACGGTTTTGCTCTCAAAAACGTGTTTTGAGCTTAGCAAATTCATATTCGGGAAACACTTTGTCGTTTTTCACGTTTTTGGTCGAAATCATTATTTTTCGTTTGAAAAATAGTGATTTAATCTGTAAAACGTCAAAAAATCAAAGTGTTAGCCGTTTTTCGAGTTTGCGGCGCTCGAATCTATAGGGGTAATTAGGGTTTCTCTCTAGTCTCGAGTCTAACCAAAATACGCTCCTTTCGAGTCAATTTCAGTGCGTTTCGAGTCTACATTGTTTCGAATCTGTTGCTTCATTCGAATAGGATCTCGAGTCTAGTGTCGAGTTTATTTCGAATCTAGTATTATTTCGATTCTGTGCTTCGAATCTGCTGTCATTCGATTCTGTTGTGCCTTCGATTCTAAGGGTCTTCGAATCTAAGGAGTCCTTCGAATCTGACATTACTTCGAATCTAAGGAATTGTTCGAATCTGACATTATTTCGAATCTAATTGACTCTTAAGACTTAATCGAATTTAATTTCAAAAGATTTAATATTAATTAGTTTCGAATCTATCTAGATTCGAATAAGTTAATCTAAGTCAGTTTAGAATTAAATTAATTAAGTTAAAATTCGATTTCTTTCAGAAAAGATGTCAAACCTTCAGAAATTCCTTGAGATGGATCACGAAGTTGGGAAGGCAAATGCACCGCCAAAGCTGATGAAAGTTGAGGACTATTACTGGTGGAAGGACAGATTTACGGATTTTGTACGATTCAACGATATGCGCATGTGGGTGTGCATAGATGAAGGGTACATTCCACCAGTATCTGAGGTTGAAGGCCGTCAAAAGGTCTTGTCATATCAAATGATGAAAGAGGATGACAAGAAACTATTTGAAGCTGAAAACAAGGCTTTCTCCATTATCCGTATGGCGTTACCTCAAGATATCTTGCACACATTTCGGACTCAAAGGACGTCGAAGGAACTTTGGGAGTCTCTCCAGAAAAGGTGTGAGGGTAATCCACGGGTGCGTAGAAAGCGTACAGAGCTGTTGACCCAACAGTTTGCGATTTTCAAGGCTCTTAAGGATGAACAGTTAGATGATATTATCACAAGGTTCTATCATCTGATAACAGAGCTTGAAAGTCATGGCATTGAGTACTCGGACACTGACAAGAACAACAAGCTTCTTGATGCCCTACCAGCCAAATGGGCTATGTACGTGGCTATGATTAAGCTTAATGAGGACAATATGCTCAATCACTTGATGATATTGTGGGATCGTTGAGGGCATATCACTTCGAGATGATTAAGGCTGAGACTGATTACGAACAAGTCCAGAATCCGGCTATGTATTTTGGAAAGACATCTAAATCATCAGTGACAGCTGAACCGAAGAGTGCTACAGCGTTTTTCACCGGAGAAACGTCATCGCCACTTGAGTCCGAAGACTCACTGAATCGCGCGTTCTTAGGGTTAGGAAGATCGGAAGAACCGCAACCTCAAGTCCAACAGGCATCGACCAGTCAGAGCTATTCGAAGATGCCGATGAGCGCAAAGTCCGCAGAAGAACATTTGAATCTGCTTGCTTTCTTTGTGGCAGCTTATGGAAATTGTGTTCAAGGGAAGATCAATGATCCGGCTCTGTGGGATGAAGATTACGATCAGGTCGACCCTGATGACTTAGAGGAAATGGATCTTAAATGGCAACTGGCCATGGTGACCCAGAGGGTTAAAATATTCATTAAGAGAACTGGGAGGAATCTACAAATGAACAACAAAGGGATAGGATTTGATAAGTCTAAGGTCAAATGCTACAACTGTCAGGGATTGGGACACTTCGCCAGGGAGTGTCAAAGACCGAAGGTAGAATCATACCAAGGACAGAGTCAGCATCAAGGACAGTACCAAAATCAGTCCCAACAGAGATACCTTCCGAGTTCCTCATCTGGTCAAGCCAATCTAGCGGGTCTAATATCCAATGTCACTTCTGACACACAGCTAGATGGTACCTATGACTGGAGTTCACATCCTGAGTCAAATGCTAGAGCTTTCATGGCTGAAGTTACTGAGAATGGTTGTGATGAAGATGAGCAGACCACAAGGGAAAACAGTCCGATGTGGGTAGAGAAAGCGAATGATCAGACCGTGCTGGAGTTTGCTGCTCAGATGGCCAACGTGGAATCTGATAACTCTAAGGTTAGTCTTTCTTATTCTCTATTTCGTGAATTATGTGCTTTATGTGTTAGTTCTAACGATAGGTTAAATCTAGTCTTAGACTCACATAAGACCATAGCTGCTCAAAATGAAAATTTAAAAATTGAAAATGCTAGCCTAAATGATATAAAGCAAGATTTAAAAGAAAAGCTTAAGGCTGATGCTCAAGATGTAATAGTTCTAAAAGACAAACTGAGTGAGCAGTGTGTTAGGATAGAGCTTATGTATGAGCACGTAGAAGCCTTGACCAAAAGTCTGAAAGATAAGGACATAGAGCTAGCCGAGACCAAGGTTAAGGTAGCAGAGGCAAATAGCAAGCTGGAAAAGTTTAGGAATTCGAGCCTAAACCTAGGGAAAGTCTTAGATGCCCAAAGACAGTCTAAGAAGCCTCTAGGTCTAGGTTTTCACGAAATTCCTCCACCGTTCAATGCAAACTATGTGCCTCAGCCTCAGGAGAAAACTGACAACTCAGTAGACTTAGAGGACCTACCTGAACCGACACCTGAGCCTACAGTTGAAAATACACCTAAGGTGGCTGACTCAACCGTCAAGGTCAAGAAAGTGAAATTTGTGTCTTCCTCCAGTGAAACACCTGCAGGAAAACAGAAGATTTCATGGGCTGACCAGGTCGAAGAGACAGACACAATAGATGTACCAAAGGATGTAGACACCAGTGAGACACCTAGATCTAAGGGACCAACCAAAAAGTCCATGGATAAGATGTCTTGCTTTCGATGTCACGAGAAAGGGCATGTTGCTTCTCACTGTCCAAATAGGAAAGCAGATGTTACCCCTAAGACAGTGAACCCAACACCTGTTAAGCCCTCAACAAGTGTGGCGAGCACGAGTAGTTCTCAGAGTACCGAGAAAACTGTGAAGGCCGCACCAAAACCTGTTGTGAAACAAACACCGGTTAAGGTTGGACCAAAAGAAGTGGTTAGGACAAATTCACCGAATCGTGTCATTAATCAATCTAGGTCAGCACCTCAACAAGTCTATAGGAGCACCACACCTAGCAGGTCACCCACTCCAGTTAGGTCACATACTCCTGTTAGACAATATGTTCCGGTAAGAGCTCAGGGATCACAGTCTGAAATGCATTATAATAAGACTTATTCTAGAGCACCACAACAAATGCCTACTCAAAGGCAAAGAGTGAATCTAAATCACTCGGCACCACAACAGAATTCAGTTCAAAGGCCCAAGTCACCTGAAAGGCGAGATGGGTACTTGAAAGAGTTCAAGTATGTGGACGAGAATGGTATTACCAAGTCAGTCATGGCTTGGGTTCCCCGTGATAACTAACCTATTTTCTTTCATGTGCAGGAGATAACTACCGGTCCAAACAACAAGTGGTTCGTCGACAGTGGTTGCTCCAGGCACATGACGGGGGAAAGAAGTCTTCTCACAGACTTCAAAGGGGGTAATAGGGGATTTGTATCATTCGCGGGCAACAAAGGAGGAAATATCACTGGAACTGGAGAAGTCACTAATGGGACGATTACATTGGATCAAGTTTATCACGTTGATAAACTGGTTCATAATCTCATTAGTGTATCTCAAATCTGTGATAAGAAGAACTCAGTGTTATTTACTGACACTGAGGCGTTAGTGCTAAAGCCGGGATTCAAGATACCTGAAGATTGGATACTGATGCGGGCTCCAAGGAAGAATGACTTGTACATGCTCGATATGAACAAGCCAGATAATTCGATGGGTCCGATCTGCTTACTATCAAAAGCTTCGGAGACGGAATCGGTTTTGTGGCACAGACGCATGGCTCATCTGCACCTAAGGAAAATGAACTACATAACGAAGAATGGTTTGGTGCAAGGTGTGCCTCTGAAGAGCTTTCAGTTTGAAGACAAGTGTCTACCGTGCATGAAGGGCAAGCAACATAAAAAGACACACAAGTCCAAGAAGCTGAACTCTATAACCTCGACATTCGATTTGTTGCATATGGACCTTTTCGGCCCTATCAACAAAAGGAGTATAGGAGGTAGTTGGTTTTGCTTAGTTATCACTGACGATTACTCACGGTTTTCATGGGTTTTCTTTTAAGGTACGAAGGACGAGACGGCTACAAAGCTCATCGGGTTCTTAGACCAAGTGGAGAATTCCTACGGAACAAGGGTTAAACATATTCGTAGTGATAATGGGACTGAATTTAAAAACTCTGTAATTGGTGTATATTGCCTATCATAGGGCATCGTGCATCAATTCAGTGCACCATATGAACCACAACAGAATGGGGTGGCCGAACGTAAAAATAGAACTTTGATTGAGGCTGCAAGGACTATGCTTTCGGATTCAAAGCTTCCTACCATGTTTTGGGGGGAGGCAGTGAATACCGCGTGCCACATTTTGAACCGAGTCCTTACAGTCAAATCATTGAACAAAACATGCTATGAAATTTTGAATAAACGACTCCGAGGCATATCACACATGTCTATATTCATGTTTCATATCGCAAGTAGAGCCCAAAAATGTGCAAATGGCACTTAAGGACAACTCCTGGGTTGAAGCGATGCAGGAAGAACTTTCACAATTTAGGAAACTAGAAGTGTGGGAGTTAGTTCCGTTACCTCGAGGGGAAATTGCAATAGGAACCAAATGGGTTTTTAAGTGCAAAAGAGACGATCGGGGTATAGTCACGCGCAACAAGGCGAGATTAGTTGTAAAGGGTTTCAACCAAGAGGAGGGAATCGATTACAACGAAGTGTTTGCACCTGTAGCAAGGTTAGAAGCAATTAGGTTGTTTTTAGCTTTTGCCTCCTTCAAAGGCTTTAAAGTATATCAACTGGATGTTAAGAGTGCTTTCCTGTATGGGAAAGTGAAGGAGTTGGTGTATGTAGAACAATCGCCCGGGTTTACAGATCCTAAATATCCTGATAGAGTATATCGCTTAGATAAGGCTCTTTATGGATTACATCAGGCACCTAGGGCATGGTATGAGACTCTATCCAACCATCTTTTAGAAAATGGCTTTGAGAGGGGTAGGATAGATAGTACTCTATTTGTGAAGAGAAAGGGAGAACACTTTATCTTGGTACAAGTGTACGTCGATGATATCATTTTTGGATCATCAGACGAATAGATGTGCAAAGATTTCGAAAAGGTGATGAAGTCTAAGTTCGAGATGAGTGCTATGGGAGAGTTGAATTTCTTTTTAGGGTTACAAGTTGACCAAAAGAAGGAAGGGATGTTTATCCATCAAACTAAGTATGTCTATGACATATTAGAACGGTTTGGGATGGAGGGAACTAAGTTGACTGCCCACTTCAGCACGCCGATTCAAGTGAATCACAATCTCGGGCCGGGTACTGAAAGTGATTCCGATGTGGATTCGACTTTATATCGGGCCATGATTGGGTCACTTATGTATTTAACTGCTTCAAGACCTGA
>JAANYP010007725.1:0-28583 GCA_020465985.1 Centrapalus pauciflorus | reverse complement strand
TCAGACATGTTCAACAAGTAAACAGGCTCAAGACAACAGTGTGTCTGAAAATCTTGAGAGCTGTTCAATAGGACCTGCTGAAGATGTTAACAACTCAGGTAAATCATCATTGAAAAATGATCCTAAGTGGATCAGGTGTCACCCCAATGATCAAATAATTGGTGACATCAACAAAGGGATACAAACTCGGTGGGACAGCTTAGGGAACTTATGTATGTTCTCTAGCTTTGTTTCACTAATGGAGCCAAAGAAGGTGGATGAAGCACTAAAAGATGCCAATTGGATCACTGCCATGCAAGAAGAACTCAATCAGTTTGAGAGAAACAAAGTATGGAAGCTGGTCCCTGCTCCTAAAGGAAAAACTATAATTGGCACAAAATGGGTTTTCAGGAACAAGATGGACGAGCAAGGTCATGTCATTAGAAATAAGGCAAGACTGGTTACTCAGGGCTACAGACAGGAGGAAGGCATTGACTATGATGAAACATTTGCTCCTGTGGCCAGGCTAGAAGCAATTCGTTTGTATCTAGCCTACGCTGCTCATAAGAGCATAAAGGTATTTCAAATGGATGTAAAGAGTGCATTTTTGAATGGGAAGCTGCAAGAAGAAGTATATGTCAAGCAGCCTCCAGGTTTTGAAAATGAACAACACCCAGGTTTTGTCTATAAGTTGGACAAAGCTCTCTATTGTCTCAAACAAGCCCCTAGAGCCTGGTATGACACTCTTACTGAATTCCTTATGAGCAATGGGTACTCCAGAGGTAAAGTGGATACCACACTGTTCATAAAGAAAGTGAAGTCTGATATTATGCTTGTTCAAATTTATGTGGATGACATAATATTTGGTTCTACTAATGAGCAGTTATGCAAGAATTTTTCATTACTCATGAAATCCAAGTATGAAATGAGTATGATGGGAGAACTAACTTTCTTTTTAGGATTACAGGTTAAACAAACCTCAACTGGAATTTTTATAAATCAAAGAAAGTATACTTTAGATCTTTTGAAAAAGTTTAAATTTGATCAAAGTTCTCCTATTAAAACCCCAATGGCAACCAATGTAAAATTGGATGCTGATGCCAGTGGCAAAGCTGTTTCAGTAACAGCTTACAGAGGCATGATTGGGAGCTTGCTATACTTGACTGCTAGTAGACCTGATATTATGTTTGCCACCTGTTTATGTGCTAGGTTCCAAGCTGATCCAAAGGAATCACATCTAGCAGCTGTTAAAAGAATCTTCAGATACCTGAAGGGTACTCCAGGTTTGGGTCTTTGGCATCCCAAAGACTCAAGTCTTGAACTAACAGGCTATTCAGATTCTGATTTTGCAGGCTGCAGGTTAGATAGGAAAAGCACAACAGGTGGATGTCAACTCCTTGGTGGAAAGTTGATCAGTTGGAGTAGCAAGAAGCAGAACTCAGTGTCCACTTCTACTGCTGAAGCTGAGTACATTGCTGCTGGAAGCTGCTGTGGGCAGATTCTGTGGATGCAGCATCAGCTTGAAGACTATGGTCTTGTGTATAGGAAAACTCCTATTCTGTGTGATAACACAAGTGCCATAGCCATCTCCAACAATCCAGTATTTCACTCAAGAACAAAGCATATTGAAGTCAGACATCACTTCATCAGGGATCACATTCAGAAAGGTAATGTGGAGGTAAGTTTTATTTCCACCAATGAACAGCTTGCAGACATTTTCACCAAACCTCTGGATGAAACAAGGTTTAATTACCTTGTCAGCAAGCTGGGCATGTTAAACAAGAGTGACTAAGTGTCTCTCAAAGGTCTAATAATTTGTATGTTTCACACTGCTCAAGTTTTTCTGAACAGCTTAGACAGAACAGGTTATACATGTTCTGTACTTAGTTATTTGTCTGAAAAACTTAAACAGCTTGAGCATACAACAGGCTGAACAAAAACAGTTTAACCTGTTTATTCGTCCAGCCTGCTCTGATGGTTCAGTCTTCAACCTGTTCACTTCTTCATACTGTAACCTGTTCATCTATTGAACACAACCTGTTCTCACAAAGGAGAGCAGGCTGAAGGAACAGTTTGAAGGACGAACAGCTTGAAGACTGAGAACCTTGTTGACCCTGATCATCACAGGTTTGACCATCAGCGTAGACCAGCAGTTTAATTACCTTTCTTCATAATTAAGTTATTTAATTTATGTTTTATTTAACTTAATTACTGCGGATAATGTGTGTTACGTGTGTTAGTGATCAAAAAGGTCAAGTGGTCTGACAAATGTTTCTGACATGGACAACCGTTCCGTTTTCCGTTAACAAACATTTCAAATCAAACCGCCCAAAACTTTTTTTCTCTCTCATACACACGAACATTCAAATCCTATAAATACCAACATACTGTTTCATCTTCGTCTTCCTCATCATTTCCAGAAATCCTCAAGAACCCTAAAATCGACTAAGTGTCTTTTGCTTCCCCAAACCTTCAAAATTCCCAAATGGCTCACAGACCTAATCCCTTTCTACCGGTCTTCGTTGGTGAGGATGTTGTTAAACATCCATCTGTCACCACGATGCTGACCCTCAAGCCCACCAACTACATTGCAAACCTCACTATCCCCAAAAACTATGTGGGGAAGGGTTACGACCGAATGGTGGAATTTCTGCAAGTTCATCCGTTGAACTATGCACTGACTGCATCTCCTGGTGTCCTGTACCAGGAGATGGTATACGAGTTCTGGTATACCTGCTCCTACAATCCAAATACTCAGGTTATCAAGGGTACTATTCTCAATGGGACTCAAACCATTGAGATTACAGTCGATCTTCTGAGGGAGGTTCTTCATCTTCCAGTTGCTGAGAACTATGATCTCCCTCACCCTGAAAATGAGCAAATGGGCAATCTGCTATGCTTCTGTGGTGTGGCAGAACCCAAGGTTGGAGCTACTCTGTACAGGAAGGAGCTGTCACCCACTTACAGCTTCTTATTTGCCTCTGTGGTAATGTCATTCAGCAGCAAGGTTGGTTCCTTTGACCAACTAAGTAGAGATGAAGTGCCTGTAGTCCTTCAGCTAGTGGATGGGACTACACTTGACATGGCCAAATGGATCTTCTTGAACATGAAAAACCTGGTGCAGCAAGAGCCAAGACCAGCTGCTGTCCGATATCCCAGGTTCCTGAGTCTCATCTTCTGCCATGTCTGTGATGAGCATCTATATCATACTCAACCTCTACTTAAAACTGCTGCCTTCCCTGTCATAGGGAATAGAGTTTTTCATACTCCTGTACTGGCAAATGAGCCTCCTCTATCAACACCTATGAGGAGGCTGTTGGGTTTAGTGGAAGGACCCTCTGCTGTGAGGGTGGATCCAGTCACTGCTGCTCCCACTGGAAAATCCAAAGCCAGGTCCAAGCTTGTGAAAAGGACCATGGCAGCTGAAGCTGGGCCTGCTAAAAAGAAGGCCAAAACAGCTCAGGCTGAGTCTGCTCCCTTAGCCTCTGTGGCTGAGGAAGAGCAGATTCCTCACCCTGGCTCATCTGTTGAGCCTGAAGCCTTTGTGGCTGGTGCCTCTGTGGCACAAGAGACTATGGAACAGTCCAGCCCCACTGTTCCTGACCCAGTCTCACATCCAGTCCAAACAGATCCTCTCTCCTCTCCACAATCACCCACATCATCCATCCATTATCAAAGAAAATCAATAGCCAAAAAGAAAACAGCCCTATAAACCACCTCCTCTGTTCCCTCTCAACAGGGTTCAGTTGTAAGAGAAGCAACCCCAGCTGCCTCTCCTATTTTGGGAGAAGGTTCAGCTCATTTGGAGCCTGCTTCACTCCAGCCTGAGTCACCTTTGAGTCAGCCTAGACCCTCTGGTTCCTCCCAACAGGAACCAGTTGTACAAATGGAGATACCCACATCCACTATCCCAGCCTCCCAACAGGCTGAGGATATTGAAAGACAGGAGCCCTCTCCACTCCACACTGAGTCCAAACTGTCCCCCACTCATTTCCCCTTACACTCTGAGTCTGCACGAGGTGCCCACGCTGCTGATATAGGCCACTCAGCAGCTCAGCCTCATCCCTCTGTTCCCCATGATTCAGCTGTTCAACACCAAACAGCTGCTGAGGGACCAACAACTCAAGCTGATGAACCTCAGGGATCATACCATCCCTCTGGTGAGGCTGCTCCCACAATGCAAATTCCATCAGCAGGTTTCACCACTGCTGATGTTGAAATGCATATCCCATCTCCCCATGATGAGGTGCCTTTAGACCAAGGCACTGCAGAGGGAACCACTACTGGTCTTCATGAGGGTGCTGCAACACAGGCAGCATCTGAGAGGCCCCAAACATCATCCCCTTCTCCTAATGATGCAGCTACAGCCGCTGCTGAAGGACCTCTTGATCCCTCTAACCTGGGCCATCTTACTTTTGCCCAGGCTATGGAACTACTGTCCAATGTTTCTCTCCCTTCTCCATCTCATCCTCAAACACCAGCCTCATCATCATCTTCTCCATCCACTCACTCCAAACAGTCTACCCATACACCTCCATCTCCCAAAGACCTGCCTTTGAAGGATCAGCTTTCATTGCTGACCAACAAAGTTGGTTCTTTGGAAAATACCATGCACTCCCTACCATCCATCATCTCAGACTCTGTGTCTGAGCAGCTCAAAGGTTTCTTTGATATGTTCAAAGAATCCTTCCCAGTCACTCCCCAAACTGACCACTCTCCACAGCTGCTTGCACTCACTGCACAGCTGCAAAATGTATCAAACTCTCTCTCCTCTATCCTCTCCTTACAACAGGACTCTGTGTCCTCTATGACAGCCATTTCTCAACAGCTGTCCTCTCTTCTCACTTCTTGCAATACTACCCTTCCTTCAATATTGGCCAGCCTGAACACTCTTATGGGTTCTCTATCAAATTCTGTGTCATCAAACCTTGCTGATGTGCAAGATTCTCTTAAACTTCATCTTGCACAGCTCCAAAGTTTGTTGTTCACAGCTTCTGATAGAGACAACATTGTTAAGCTGACCACTTTTGCTGATTCCCAAGCTTCTTCTCTTCAAAACTGTCTTTCCCAACTTGGTGAGGTGAAGGATAACTTGGCTTACTTAGTGAACAGCCTTGTTGGTCCTAAACCTTCCAAACCTGCTGGCAAGCCTGCTGACTTTGTGTCTTCAGGCAGACCAGGGGTTGAAGTCGCTGCCTCATCTCCTTCAAAGGGGGAGAAATCATCTGCCTCGAAGACTAAGTCTAAGGGGGAGAAGATTCCTTCTCCTAAGGAGATACCAGTATCTGCAACCCAAACTGATCAACCAGCAGAAACAGGTGCAGCTGAAGGTGTTTCTCAAGCTACTATGCCTACTCAGGCTGGCTCTCCAAACCCTGCTCAGTCTAAGGGGGAGGAAGTCATTCCTGAGGACAGGCCTAGCAGCAAAAGGAGGCACCTTATCCTAGAAGAAGAAGAAGAAGAAGAAGAAACTTCTGAAGCTGCTGTCACTAAAGCAGCAGCTAAAGGCAAAGAAAAGGCAGCTGAGGATCCTATTGAGCAGAAACAGGCAGAAACACAGTTTCACAAAGCCAGAGCCAAAGAGATGGGCCTCCCTATGCACAAGTACTTTGAGTTTAGGGAAGAACAGCTTAAGGCTCTGGAAGAGTTAAGAAAAGAAGAGGAATCTGCCAAAGCTGCTAAGTCTCTTGCCCTCCAAGAAGCAAAGAAAATAAAAATGTCTACCTTGGAGGTGCAAAAGAAAATAATGGAAGGTGCCAGGAAATCAGCAGAAGAAAAAGAGAAGGAAGGAGAAAAGGGTACTCAGGTCTCTGTGACCAAATCAACAGTACCTTCTGCCAGAGCCAAATTCCACTTTGACAACTTGGCCAGAAAGAAATTTCATGATGTTGCTACTAGAAGGCTGGCCAAGGAGGCGATTGTCAAAGCTGTTCCCATTTCAAGGAAAGGCACACAGTGGAAACTTCAGATCACCAGGATGGGTGCAACAGGCCCTGAAATGGAATCATATGATCACACTGATGTTGCTCAAATGGGTTACAGGGAATGGTTGGAACTGGCAGTTGCCCTGAGCCAGTCTAAGTCAGAAACGGCTAAGACTATCAGGGCATACATCAAGAAGCTGATGGAAAGAGTAAAGGAGCTGGGCCTGATTCCAAAAGAAATAAGTGAAGGTGTCTCTGTGACACATCCAAAGATAAAGGCCAGGAGAACAAAGAGGGATACAGAGCTGGAAGAACTCCTTATGATGATTGAACAATGAGATTATGCTGTGGAAATTAAAGGAGTTGACCACAGCCTGCCTGAAGGAGTTGAATTTGAAGATGGCAAAGTGATTGAAGAGCCTGAGTTAGGGGCATTTTTTGTAGATCCCCTATCTCAGAAGAAATGTTTTCAAAGAGCTTCAGACCTACACAAAGTTGGTCTTAAGCAGCTTGCAGCCTTCAGAATTGCCACCTCCTTCAATCAGTCCAGCCTATGGAGAGCAGCTATCTGGGAAGAGCTAAAAGGTTTTTATGACAGAGGTGAACTTCAAAGTTCTAACTTTATGTTTCTTACAGCTGAAATTGAAGAACACGAAGAAACAAGGGAAGAACTTGTAAAAAGATTCAAAGAAGGGATACCACCTCCTGTCGAATGAAGTCCACCTGCCATCTGGGTAGGTGAAGAATGGAAGATGTCCATCAGTTGGACAGGCTTGCCATTATTTGCTCCCAAATCAAACAGTCCAAACATTTTGTACATTAGTTGTACATTTTGTACATTAGTTGTACATTCTGTGCATTAGTTGTACATTATTACATAAGTTGTAATTTCTGCTTTTACATTAGTTGTAAAATACATTAGCACATTAGTTGTACTTTTGTAAGAACATATGTTGTTTTATTATAGTCAAGAATCAGTGTATATATAAACTGATCTTTTACTTTACTGTAATGTTGTAATTTTATTTCAGCAAATGTACTGTAAAAATATATAGTGATTTTTGACAAAACCAGCTTGGACTGGTTATTGCAAATAGGGGGAGATTGTTAGGCTCAAAAAGGCCTCAGTCAAACCTGTTCTATATCTGAGGGGGAGATTTTATAATCAAACCTGTTGATACATTTGAAGGTTGAATTTAAGGCCTGTTATATGCCTTATTGAAACCTGAAAATGATTTGCAATATCAGTCTAAAGCTGTTCTATATGTTGCATTTGTTGCAACCAAGACAGTTTGTCCAAGCTGCTCAGTCTGCTGATCAGGCTGGACAGAAACTGTCTACGCTGCTCTACACTGTTGAGCAGCTTGGGCATTTTTAAAGTGTTCTGTTCTTTGTGAACAGAACCTGTTCTTTGTGAACAGGCTAAACACTTTATGGAATTTGTTTCCAAGTCATCATGTATTGTTTTTGACTACAAGATCAGTTTACAAGTCGAAGACAAAGTGGAAAGCAGAACCGCTCAGCCTGCCAAAGCTGTTCTGTCACATGAAGACAAAAGGTTATTTGAAAAAGGGTGACAGACCTTTTTCTTATATCAAAATAGGCCTTTACAAGGAAGAAAGACGCAAAGTTGACATTCCTAAATTAGTTAAAGGCAATGCAACAGTAGACAAAGTAAAAAGACAAAAGTTCTGCACGTCTGCTTTTCAGAAAAGTGCAGAAAAGTTATATTGTCTTTTCAAACAAGACTTCTCCTTTTTCATTCCGTCCAATGAAGATGTTTCTCTTAGATCCTCTAAGTGAGTATAAAAGGAAGCTTCCAAGGTCAGAAAGAATAGCAGAGAAAGCTAAGTGCTTAAACCAAGAGTGAACGTGCAAGTGTGATTTTCATGCATGCAAGTCTTCTGTAAACCAGCATCTGTGTGTCCAAGCTGATTTACCTAAGCTGTTCCTTGAGTCTTGTAAAACACAGTGAGTACATCTTAGTGAGTGTGTTCATTGTAATCTAGTTTGAGTCTGTCTTAGACTAGTAAGCATACTGTTGTATTCTGTCATCTCAGCTTGAACTATTCCGCATTCAAGCTTGTTTGTAATTAACAATTGTTGATAATACATACAAACATTGAGAAAAAGAGAGTGTAGTTTTTTAAAGTGCTGTATTCACCCCCCTCTACAGCTTATAACTATATACTTTGGGAACCTTTCGGGACCTACACAAAGTGAGACTAGTCGCCAATGGCTACCGACAACAAGAAGGCAGGGGGAGGAAATGGGAACTCAAGACAGTTTTGCAGTTAGTCAAAGAATTCCAACAAGAAGTCCGAGACAAGCGGGAATACCGAATGACAATCAGACGTATTGACAAGTATTTTGAGCAGAGAAAGTTAGTAACAAACTTGAAGCTACAATCTGAAAGCTGAGCACAAAGGGGAAGAATGTTAGTTTTAGATATTGTGATAGTTTCAGTGTAAAAAATGTAATAGATAGATCTTTATTTTGTGGCAAAAGTGTGAAGATTTAAACTTATGTGTAAATGGGTTAAAAATCTAAAAGGTCAACACATGGGTTATTTGATTAAGAGTTTGGACCCAAGTAAATTAGTTTGCTTATACATAGATTGTCTTAGGTTTTATTTTCAATGATTGAAGTTGTAATCGTAAGAACTATTGTGCAGACATTGTGGTTTATTCATCTTTGCATTCATTGTTCTTAAGGTATTATCTTGTTCATCACATTCATATTAATATTCATAATGTTCTTGACGTTCTTGATATTTGAATGATAGTTGTTGAATGCTTAACTTAAACCGGGAATTACACAACTTATACCGCTTAATTTAATTTCATATAAATAATTTAACTAACCTTTGAATATAACTTTCATCAACTTAGCATAACTTATAGGGTTAAGTGTCATTTTAACCATCCAACTTTTAGATTTTTTTTTCGATTTAGCCATTAAAATATTTTTTGTATACATATTTATGCACTAAACTTTCTTTTTACCGATTTAACCACTGAAAATTGTCACTATTTGAATAGCTAAATTATCATATTTTGTATCCATTTAGCCGTTAGTTTTATTCAGTTTTCCCAAAATAGAACATTAAACAAAAGTTTAGTGGTTAAATCAGGACAAAAAATAGTTTATTGGCTAAATATGACAAATCTGAAAGTTGGATGATCAAAATGGTATTTAACCCCACATTATATTGCTAATTGACATAATAATTACATTAAACTAACTAATTTTTAAATAAAAATTACATTTAACTTACTAATTAGTGTTAAGTTAAGTTCGGTTGTTACAATTTTAGGTGTTTTATATATATATATATATATATATATATATATATATATATATATATATATATATATATATATATATATATATATATATATATATATATATATATATATATATATATATATATATATATAGGGAGGTTCCATTGAGAACTTTTGTGCATCGAGACACAAAAGAACCTCCACTGGCCCTTGGATGAAAAGAATGTGTGGGTTAGATCAAATGGCAAAAGGGTAATTAAATAGAAAGTTTTATGCATCAAGTGCACATAATGATTTCGTAAAGGGGTAAAACAGGAATTATGCAATCCTTATTTAATTATTACACTTTCAAAATTAACAAAAATAATTCAATTCAAAATACATCAAAATACATGCATATCGTTCATCTCTTCATGCACATCGTTCATCTCTTCCAAAAATAAATCATGCATATCGTTCATCTCTTTCAAAATCAAAATACATCAAAATACAAACATGAATCGTTCATACAAACATAAATCATGCATATCGTTCATCTCTTCCAAAATCAAAAGGGGGCTAAGAGAGAGGAGAGAGAGATAGAGAGAAAGAGGGAGTGGTTTTAGGAAAGAAGTTAATGGTGATTTTCATACCAAATTTAACTATTAATTATCTTTAAAACATTTAAATTCAAAAATAATTTCCATACATTTAATATCCCCTAAATGCCCTTTGTGCACCCTTGGTAGATAGTCCGATGCACAAAAGTTCTCAATGGTGCCTCGATGCACAAAAGTTCTCAATTGAACCTCAATATATATATATATATATATATATATATATATATATATATATATATATATGTATATATATATATATATGTATATAGCATCGATGCACAAAAGAACCTCCACTGTCCCTTGGATGAAAAGAATGTATGGGTTAGATCAAATGGCAAAAGGATAATTAAATAGAAAGTTTTATGCATCAAGGGCACATGATGAAATTCGCGGAGGGGTAAAACAGGAATTATGCAATCTTTATTTAATTATTACACTTCCAAAATTAACAAAAATAATACAAATTCAAAATACATCAAAATACATGCATATCGTTCATCTCTTCATGCATATCGTTCATATCTTCCAAAAATAAATCATGCATGTCGTTCATCTCTTCCAAAATCAAAATACATCAAAATACAAACATAATTCGTTCATACAACCATTAATCATGCATATCGTTCATCTCTTCCAAAATCAAGAGGGAGCTAAGAGAGAGAGAGAGAGAGAGAGGGAGGGAGGGAGAGAGAGATAGAGAGAAAGAGGGAGTGGTTTTAGGCAAGAATTTAATGGTGATCTTCATACCAAATTTAGCTATTAATTATCTTAAAAACATTTAAATTCAAAAATAATTTCCATACATTTAATATCCCCCAAATGCCCTTTGTGCACCCTTGGAAGATAGTCCGATGCACAAAAGTTCTCAATGGTGCCTCTATGCACAAAAGTTCTCAATCGAACCCTATATATATATATATATATATATATATATATATATATATATATATATATATATATATATATATATATATATATATATATATCCCTTAACTTATTTATAACTATTAATAAATTAACCCTTCATTTAACTTTCACTTTATTTTAATAGAGTATATTGCTTAAAATTTGAATAAAAGTTAAATAAATAGCTAATTAACATGATTTGAATTCAAGGTTGTTACACGTACCTCGAGATGGTGGGAGCAACATGGATGAATGAAAGAGACTACTTAAAATTCGGTGGTCAAGCCGGTACGACTCAGATCAACCCAATGTGTCCCTCACCGCCAAAAAAGTCAAGATTTAGTCGAATCTTCAGCCCAAGTAAATACAAGTCTCAACAATCTTAATGATTCAGCTCACCTCAAAAAGTGAAGACTTTCTCAATTCATTCTAAACCCCTTCTGTGCAAGAGGTGTAAACAGTCACTTATTGGTCTGTGGAATCCAAATGACGTGACTTGTGATGTTGCAGGCAGATCGGACATATAAGTGAAGAGTGTCTAAAGAAATGATATAGTTGTTCCAAGTGTGGGAATCAGGGACATCTTTCTCACCAGTGTCAAATGAGATCCCGATCACTGAGTTAGTCCACATCTAGTGGATTAGCTATAAGGAGCACAGTTGCAACGTCACAGACTCGAGCTAGAGCGTTTCAGAATACAGTCGAAGATGCTAAAGAAACTCCTGATGTGGTTACTAGTTTGTTCTTGCTAAACTCAATCCCAGCTCGTGTGTTATTTGACTCCAGTGTTAGTAGATATTTTATTTCAACTTCATTCGCACGTCAACTATCTAAATCTCCATCTAATACTTCAGTAAATCTCTTGATTCTATTAAATGACTAACTAAATGCCACATGACACTTAATTAGGATGCCACTTGAATTAACTAGGAAATGTCACATTATTATAGAATTTTTCTATTTGAAAATAAAATAAAATTTAATTAAAGTGACTAATTTATAAAATGTAAATAAAATAATATTTAACTATATCTATCCGAATCTAATAGAATCTATTTTGATTTTAAACCAGATCCAATAAAATATAATAGTCTAATAAACTATTAATTAAAATATAATATAAGTTTACAAGAATATAGTAAAATAATTACTATTTATATATATTTAAAATAAAGAAAATTAATTGTAACAACCTAGCTTTTGACCAAACGTATAATATCTGATTTTAAGCTAAAAATGTAATTTTATTACATTATTTGATTGGTAATTTAATTATCTGATTATCGAACCAATAATAATTTTATTACATTATTTGATTTGTAATTTAATTAAGTTATAAAATATTTAATTAAATTATATAAATATTAAATTATGATTTAATAAATTATTGAAGATAATTAAATAAAAGAGATGTAAAATACAAAAGCAAAAGTGGGTTAATTACACAAAATAATAGAATGAAGTATATAAACGTGATTAAGATCATTTAATCACTCTCTACTATCTCTCTACTCTCTCTCTCTCTTTACTCTCTCTCTCTACTTCTCTCTAGTTTTTCTCCCAAATCGACCGGTCAATTATCGAGTTCAATACGTCATCGGAACGATCTTGGAGAATACTACAAGAATATACAGTTGCATCCGTGATTTCGTACGAATTGAGGTAAGAATCATTGTTTTTCTGATTTCCTTATTCTCGGTTTTGAAGAATAATTCGAATTTACCATTTTTCGTGTGATTAAAGTTATTTTAGCTTGTGTTTTAACTAGAATTTCATAGATTATGTATAATATAATCGAACCTAGGCTTAATACTTAGCATATTCGTACTTTTAGACTTAGAAATGCATGATTAAAAGCTGCAAAATATGAACAAATTCGAGATGCCAAGAACAAACTCGAGTTTTAGCTAAATTCGAACCCTAGGTTCGAATTTGACCATAAATTCGAGATGAAGTGTTCGAATTTGACCATATGATCGAGACTCTGGATTCGAATTTAAGTATGTATTCGAATTTAACCCTATTCGAAACTATGCATTTCGAATTTAAACATATGTTCGAATTTAGCTATGAAGTTCGAATTTAACATAAAATCGAAATACATGCCTTCGAATTTAGATATATATGTTCAAATTTAATAGGTTTTTATATAATCAAGAATACACAGCCGTTTTTCTTATATAAATATGAATGATCAATCATTTAAAATCAAGATTTATAAACTTAAGAAATAACATCAATTATAAAACATATGAATATATGCATGATCATATATGATTAGATTCCGAAAATGCAACCTTATGAACATATAAACATCAAATAAATGTATGATATGATTAAACAAACTTCCTTAAGAATTCTAATGAGCAAATGAAAGCTAAGAAAGATTCTAATAAAGATTGATGGCCATATTTATCTCAATATAATGAAGATATGAGATTTTGAGATTAAAGACCAACGAACGAACACTGAATTTATTATTCAAATGATTCAAAGGCTAATAAATATCAAAATGATATGATTAACAGATGGAGCAACAAGCAAAGCTAAAAGACATTAAAGAGCATCAGTGAAGGTTATAGCAAAGTGCAAGCATCTGTAAGTCTGATATAAGTCAGATAGTTGTTCTAATCCACTACAGATTGTGAGCAACAGAGCCAGAGCCAGAAAGTGAAAGTGCAAAATAACCAATAACTGTAAGTTGTAGATTTTACTTTAACTACAAATTATGTGAATTGAGACTTTTGTTGCATTATCCTGATTTTATTGGCATTCTGATCTTATTGAGCATATTGATAAATTGCCATGATTACTATGATTTGTTGAGCTGATCATTTCTTCTTCTAGTTTCTATTTCATTGACGAGTCATTTGATTGTTAAGCTTAACTCCATCACTGTTGCTCAGTGTTGGGTTAATGTTAGGCTTATGATGTGCTGGTTTACATGATGAAAGCACAGAGGGTAGCTAGAGCTGAGCATTCTAATGATACCCATACAACAATTACTGGTAGCTAGCCCAGTACGTGGCTGATCTCCACTAATGATGCGTGTGTATGGTGTTATCATTATCCGAGCATTCCTTATGAATTTGTCTAAAAGTCTCAAGAGCAACAACAGTTTTATAACTGGGAGCTGAGCAAAGATGCACATCAAAAGAGCATTAAATTGGCCAATGTCCCTTCGAGAATTGAGCTGTGCATGAGCCTAGTGCAGTGCATGAGCAATAGAGCTGAGCCGTGCATGAGCCGAGTGCAGTGCATGTGCTTTCCGCGTTCATAATTGCATGTTAAATGTGAAATTCTACATTCTCACTAAGCAAATAAGCTTACCCCGTTGTTGCATTATTTTTCAGGTAAAGGCAAAGGATTGGCTGGACCTAGTTCATAGGTCAGGACTCTGAAAGTGCTTGAAGTGCTTTAGAACCTGTTACAACACCTTGGTACTTGATTGATGATAGAGCTTTGGGGTTCGGGGCTAGTTTATATTTTGTGCTTTGATGGAATAGTCTAGAAGTCTGTACCCTATTACTTATAATAGTCTCTGATTGTAATTAACTTTAATTCCGCACTGTTAATTATTATCTTAGTTTCCTGATTGATATTGCATTGCTACTGGGGCCTAGACTTAAGACCTTTGAGAAATCTTGGGTCTTACAGGATGGTATGAGAGCAATAGTTTGAGTGAATCATTGTATTACGTGTAATACATGATCTCAAACTTGTGCAATGCTATAGTATCAATCATGACATGATGGCTTGAACTAAGATAGGTTTCAGAGACTAGTAGGACGGGGCATGAAAAGGGTACAATGTGCTAGACTAATGAGCTAAATATTTAGTGATTTATATTTCAGAGCTATGTCAGGAGAAGGTGGACCATCAGGTGGCATGACCCCAGAGCAAGTCCTGGAAATGATGCAACAACTAATTACCCAGAATAATGAGCAACAAAACAAGTTTATGTTAGAACAAATTGAATAATTAAAGAAAACTGAAAAGAGAAGTAAACATAAAAAGAAACAAACTGAACAGTCAAGCGAATCGGAATCTGATAATGAGCATGTGTCACACCCTGCTACCTTGGTTGGTAGCGAGTCGTGACGAGTGCGGAAGCGTAACCATAATTATAACGAACGACCACTAAATGGACGTTTTCGAAATAATACATCATTAAAACTTAAGAATGTAATAATGTTTTACAAAATGAAAGAAATGAGGTTCGCGTAATACAGAGATTTTAATACATAATTAATGCGTCCAAAAATAATGCAGTCAAATCTCCGTTTTGTTTCGAAATATGCATGCGACTCCATGAAATGCGGAAGCTTGAAAGTTGGTGGATTCAAAGGCGCACTTGCCTTAATTACCTGAAAATACATGCTAAAATACGTCAACAAAAATTGTTGGTGAGTTCATAGGTTTACACGAAAAGACTAGTTGTATGGACATTATCAGATGCGTTGAATTTATAAAAATCATAAATTCCATGAGATGTATTACGTAAACCATCATGTCACCGAAGCTTAATTAGAATAAGTTTTGCCCCGAGCAGTATTCCCAAAATACCGTGTGTTGAATATATATGCACCCGCTGTTAGCTTAACCACTAACCCGAGTGGGGGACATGACTCCCAATAGATCTATTCACAATATATTCGCGCTTGCAAACAAATGCAACTAACGATTTCATGATATAAGGGCGGAGATTCTCATACGTAATACATAATAGAATCGAGAAGTTTTCGTGTCCATATAAAAACGAAGCATGTATTTCATCCCAAAGCATAACAATGTGAAAAATGGGACTATGAAGACTCACCGGAATTGCGATGGCAAAATATGCGCAAAAAATGCAATGTGCGTTGTTTGATGGGTGATGAAACCGGAGGTGTTTAACCGAGTCCTAAATGATAATAAGGACTTAATATCACTAATATATGATAATAGGTATATTTATAGATTTTTATGTCTTAAATCACCCAACATTACAAGTTTATAAATAAGATTTGCTTAAAACGTCAAGTTTATATATATATAATTTTCCAGCTTTTTCGGAGGTTTTTCGGCCTACTTTGAGGCTGTTTTTGACCAAGCTCCAAAATGTTTTAGACTTTGGTTTTCTAGGACATTAAACTACTATATACAAAGGATTTTTAGAATCAAGAACGGCCATTTTTCGAGTTGTTTAGGTTGGTGAAAAAGCTTGTTAAAAACGCTATGTTGGCCATTTTTGAGCTGTCAATCTTTCGGTTTCCCAAATAATTTCTGGAGGTCTTAAACTTCAAAATAAATTATGAAAAATTACAGATCTATAGTTAAGACATAGATCTAACTTTTGAGACAAGAATCAACTCATTTCGTTGAGTTATGAATTAGTTATGATTTTTCAAAGTCGATATAAATTTTCTGCCGAAAATCCGTAGTTTATAAACTTAAAACAACTTATGATTCTTGTTGTTTATTCAAAGACTACTTGTATAAAAGTTATAAAAGTTATATAACACATATATAACACATGTTTTCATAATATTAACATGTTTATAATGTGTTCATATATTCATATGCACATTTAAAGAAACAACTTAAAAATAAAAACTAGAAACTTATAAACTTGAGTTTTTATGTAACTTGTTGTTGTTGGTGATTATATATATTATGCAAGACTTATATAAACATAAATGTATGATGAAATAAGTTAGTATTTACTTACTTTGAAGTATTTGGATTATGATTTTGAGTAGAAATTGAAATTCTTGCAAGATATGCACCAAAACCCTTGAAGAACACCAAGAACACTTGAAGAAAATATGAAGATCAAAGTTGCAAGTTCTTGGCCTTGCACTAGGCCCTTTGGCCGATTTTTCTATAGAGAATGAGAGGGTGTTTATGCTTTGAAGGTGTGAATGAAATGAGGAAATGAGTCCTCTATTTATAGAAGAGTTTTAGTCTTGCAAATGATGATGATAAATGTGGTGTCTAATACTTTACCAACATGTTGGAAAAGTAGAAAAAGTGAATAATTCTTTTCAATATTTTTATAAAAAGTCAAAGGGACACAAAAGTGTGTTCCCTTGTGTTGTTGGCTGATTTCTAAGTATTAAAATGATGTATTTTGTTTTTTTTTTTGTATAAAAGTATTTAGAAATGTATTCTTGTATTTCCCTTTTCTTGTAATTTCAAAAATACTTATGGATGCATTGTTTTAATGAATTGTTTTAGTCTTGCATAATTAATGTTAAGTAATTGTATTAGTGTATGATTAGTGTCACTAATCATAATTTAATTATATACTTAGTTGAATTAATCCCTCATATCGTAATTCGATCGGATTAATTGATTTCCCGATTCATCGCACCGATGAATTTGATTCGAATTGAGTTGAATTTCTTCATGAACCTTGTTAATCACTTTGGTTAATTTCTAATGACCACCTATTAGGTTATAATTGGCCATTAAATACTAATTAAGTCGTTGTTGCTAACTTGGTTCAATGCCGGATGTTACAGTCTCCCCCTGTTAAGGGAATTTCGTCCCGAAATTTTATCCTGTTTCCTCAGGGGTATTGTTACTTAAGAGTAGATGAGAGTATCTTTGCTTAAACTAGCCTTTGCATGCCTAAGTGAATTGTGGTCCATGTCTAGAATTTCCATCTGACCTTGAGGATGGGTATACAACTGTGCTTCAATCCTTTGACCTTACGGTCCATGATTTCAACCGGCTATTTGATGAAACGAAGTTTATCATTTAGTTAGATCTCTCCCAAGGGGTAACAAGTGTCTCCTCTAACAACCACTTCTTCTTATTTGATACATGGAAGGTATTGTGCATGCTGCTAAGCTCTGGTGGTAACTCTAAACGATAAGCTACGAGTCCAATTTCCTTTAAGACTTTGCATTGCCAATTTATCGATGGTTTTGTTTTTCCTTATTTTCCTAATCGTATCACGCCCTTCCATGGCGAGACTTTCATCAGTACTCGTCCTCCTAATTAGAAATCAAGGGATTTTCTATTTTCATCTGCATAACTTTCTTACAATCGCGGGCAACTTTTAGTCAGTTTCGTATCTGTACTATCCTTTCCGGTGGTTTCGTGAATGATCTTAGGGCCAGTGATTTGGCTATTTCCTACTTCTTCCCAACATTTCGGCGATCGACACTTTCGCCCATAGAGGGCCTCAAACGGAGCAGCTTTAATACTCGAGTGATAGCTATTTGTAGTACGATAATTCCACTAAGGCAAATGAGTATCCATTACACAGGTTCTTAATGTATGTTCTAGGGTTTGGATTGTTCTATTATTCTAACCATCGGTCTGAGGGTGATAAGTGGTACTCATGTCCAAGTTTGTACCCAAAGCTTGCTGTAATAATTGCCTAGATGTAGATCTACTATTTGTATCTGAAATGATTATAAGAGGCACTCCGTGTCCGGAGACGACTTCCCTGAGGTACGTTTGGACTAGCTTATTCATTCTGTTGTTCTCCTTGATTGGTAGGAACGCGCAGATTTTGTCAGGTGGTCGACTATTACCCAAATGGTTTCTGATGTTTTATCTTAACTTTGGAGCATGTTACGAATTTTTCTGACAGATGTGGCAATGTCATTCTTCATGATAGGTTACCCGTATAGCTCCTTATGGTCATGATACATTTTATCGGATCCGGGGTGAACGACATATCTTAATTTGTGTCCTTCATCCATAGCCAGCTTTCTTATTCCACCAAACAGAGTAATCAGATTCTATCGATTTTTATTAGCCCTTATCCTAAACTATTTATCCAATTGTACTCTTAACGGCTTAGCTCACTAGTTTTCCTCAGGTGATAAAGAATTTTCACGGTTGCAAGTACTTATTAGTTCCATCCAACGGTACTACTTCGTATTCGACTCTTTCTGATTCAAGATGTGTTGGAGGCTCTTATGGTCTGTGAATACAATACACTTTATACCGTACAACTAATGTCTCCAAAAGACTACTGCTTCAAGATCCAGATCATGCGTTGTGTAAATCACCTAGTGAACCTTAAGTTTTCATAAAGCATAAGCTATGACGCTATCTTTCTATATCATCCCATTGTGTGAAGCGTCACAGTAATCTACAAATTTCTTGCTTCTCTTGGATAAAATAAGCGCACTGCGCAGTTTGTGCTTTAATAATTGATATGATGTCTCCTGATCCTTGCCCCAATCATACTTAATGTCTTTTCGGGTCAGTTCTGTTAGAGCTCCGGTGATCTTTGAGAAATTTTTTTTTTTGATAATTGCCTATAATAAGTGGTAAGCCTTAAGGACTGTCGTATCTCTATGGGATTTTAAAAGTTGACCAATTCCTGATAGCCTCGATCTTTGCGGGGTTGACATGGATCCTTTTACTATTGATCACGTGATCGAGAAATTTCACCTATCTTAGCCAAAAGTCAAACATAGAAAGCTTGGCATATAGTTGTTCTTTCTTCAACAACTCTAGAATCAGTCTTAAATGTTTGCTCGTGCTCCTCCTTGTTTCGTGAGTAACTTAAGAAGTCAATCAAGAATACAATCACGAATTTGTCTAGATAAGGTTTGCACACCCGATGAGGTCCATGAGTATCGTTGGGGCAATGGTTAATCCAAATGGCATTAATAGGAATTTATGATGACCGAAACGGAATCTGAAGGCTGTCTTTGGAATATCTTTCTTGCGAACTCTAACCTGATGATAACCAGACCTTAGGTCGATCTTTGAATAGAAGCTTAATTCTTGTAGTTTGGTCAAACAAGTCATTGATTCTTCTGTGCGGGTATCGGTTCCTTTAGTTTATTTAGCTCTTGCTAATTGATGCACATTCTGATGGTTCTATCCTTCTTCTTTATGAACAAAACTGGAGCTCCTCCAAAGCCAGGAACTCGGTTTGATAGGCCCTTTATCTAAGAGCTCCTATACTTGGTTGGACGATTCTTACACTATTGATGGGGCTAATCGGCATGGTGCTCGAGCCACTGGTACCGCACCTGATACTAGGCCTATTTTTGAATTTGACTTGCCTCGATGTTGGGAGTTCAGGTAAGTGTTCTGGAAAAACTTTGGGGTAACCATAAATAATAAGAATATTTTCGAGCCGCTTTCCCTTTGGCTCCCTCTCTATCAACACTTCAGGGTCCTAATGCTAGAGATGATGCTTACTTTGGTATTTCTTGCTTTGCGTTGGACGGTAAGGACCTTCTTATTGGCTAAAGGTATATGAACTATGTTCTTGTTGCATACTATTTCCACACGATTTTCGATAGCCAATCCATGCCTATGTCCACGTAAACACTTCCCAGTTTGATGGGTATCATGTCTGTTTCAAAGAGTCGGCCTACTAATTCTAAGGAGCATCCTCGACTTATATTATTTGTCTTAAGCGTCTCACTGTCATCAACCTCAATAGCATAAGTAGCACTTACTGGAATTTATCAGCTTCGTGAACTTAGTGGATATAAAGCTCCTATCAGCACCAGTATCAAATAGTAGAAATGCATAAGTGGTATCTAATGGGGTAAGAGGATAAGTCTACGGGTTTGAAATTTCTTAGGCAGATAGTCACAGCTTTATCTATTCCTACGCAGAGTTGTAGTTAAAACTTAATTCCTCATAAAAGTTCTTGATACTTAATCTTTGTATGTGATATGGTCAAAATTTTCTGATAAATTCTTAAGCCTTATTTACCCTAAGATATATCAGATAGTAAAGCCTAGAGAAATACTATAAAGAGATGCCTCCGGGGTTTCCTCGTACTCCAGAGCGTTAAGTTGTTGGCTTAGTTCTGCAGTGTGGGCTTTGTGCTCCGCTAGGTGCTGTCACAATCGTCGATTCCGTCTTGTTAAATCGCCTGGGTATTCTGGTTGGCCTAAGGTTTATTGGTGGTTTGCATTGCCTCCTGCTTAATCCTTGCAATGATCTCATCGACCTCTTGGTGGATTTTGTCGAAATTGGAGGTCGTGTCTGGCGGCCCTTGTCACCAACAGGGGCATCGTTTGTTACATAGGTTTCTAGGTAAGTGTCGGCACTTGAGAGGAAGATGGTGTTCTGACTTCAAACTGGATTTGGATCCCCTCTTCGTTTCTCCACTGTTGGAGAGTGTGAGGCATCCATCCCCACTGTCCTATGCTTGCCCGTTACTACTGCAGCGGGCTTGGCTGATGGGCAGGTACCGGGATAGACTCCCGTTGTGCTAGTCACACCCTTTCCCTAGGGGTGAATTTCGATATGTTATTGTCATCAGGGTCCATATATGTGTTCACAGTTCTTGAAGAAAGTTTAGTTTTTGTAACAGTTATAGTCTAGGTACTAATGCAACCAGTTCACCTATGGCTCTGATACCAATCTGTCACACCCTTCTACCTTGGTTGGTAGCGAGTCGTGACGAGTGCGGAAGCGTAACCATAATTATAACGAACGACCACTAAATGGACGTTTTCGAAATAATACATCATTAAAACTTAAGAATGTAATAATGTTTTACAAAATGAAAGAAATGAGGTTCGCGTAATACAGAGATTTTAATACATAATTAATGCGTCCAAAAATAATGCAGTCAAATCTCCGTTAGTTTCGAAATATGCATGCGACTCCATGAAATGCGGAAGCTTGAAAGTTGGTGGATTCAAAGGCGCACTTGCCTTAATTACCTGAAAATACATGCTAAAATACGTCAACAAAAATTGTTGGTGAGTTCATAGGTTTACACGAAAAGACTAGTTGTATGGACATTATCAGATGCGTTGAATTTATAAAAATCATAAATTCCATGAGATGTATTACGTAAACCATCATGTCACCGAAGCTTAATTAGAATAAGTTTTGCCCCGAGCAGTATTCCCAAAATACCGTGTGTTGAATATATATGCACCCGCTGTTAGCTAAACCACTAACCCGAGTGGGGGACATGACTCCCAATAGATCTATTCACAATATATTCGCGCTTGCAAACAAATGCAACTAACGATTTCATGATATAAGGGCGGAGATTCTCATACGTAATACATAATAGAATCGAGAAGTTTTCGTGTCCATATAAAAACGAAGCATGTATTTCATCCCAAAGCATAACAATGTGAAAAATGGGACTATGAAGACTCACCGGAATTGCGATGGCAAAATATGCGCAAAAAATGCAATGTGCGTTGTTTGATGGGTGATGAAACCGGAGGTGTTTAACCGAGTCCTAAATGATAATAAGGACTTAATATCACTAATATATGATAATAGGTATATTTATAGATTTTTATGTCTTAAATCACCCAACATTACAAGTTTATAAATAAGATTTGCTTAAAACGTCAAGTTTATATATATATAATTTTCCAGCTTTTTCGGAGGTTTTTCGGCCTACTTTGAGGCTGTTTTTGACCAAGCTCCAAAATGTTTTATACTTTGGTTTTCTAGGACATTAAACTACTATATACAAAGGATTTTTAGAATCAAGAACGGCCATTTTTCGAGTTGTTTAGGTTGGTGAAAAAGCTTGTTAAAAACGCTATGTTGGCCATTTTTGAGCTGTCAATCTTTCGGTTTCCCAAATAATTTCTGGAGGTCTTAAACTTCAAAATAAATTATGAAAAATTACAGATCTATAGTTAAGACATAGATCTAACTTTTGAGACAAGAATCAACTCATTTCGTTGAGTTATGAATTAGTTATGATTTTTCAAAGTCGATATAAATTTTCTGCCGAAAATCCGTAGTTTATAAACTTAAAACAACTTATGATTCTTGTTGTTTATTCAAAGACTACTTGTATAAAAGTTATAAAAGTTATATAACACATATATAACACATGTTTTCATAATATTAACATGTTTATAATGTGTTCATATATTCATATGCACATTTAAAGAAACAACATAAAAATAAAAACTAGAAACTTATAAACTTGAGTTTTTATGTAACTTGTTGTTGTTGGTGATTATATATATTATGCAAGACTTATATAAACATAAATGTATGATGAAATAAGTTAGTATTTACTTACTTTGAAGTATTTGGATTATGATTTTGAGTAGAAATTGAAATTCTTGCAAGATATGCACCAAAACCCTTGAAGAACACCAAGAACACTTGAAGAAAATATGAAGAACAAAGTTGCAAGTTCTTGGCCTTGCACTAGGCCCTTTGGCCGATTTTTCTATAGAGAATGAGAGGGTGTTTATGCTTTGAAGGTGTGAATGAAATGAGGAAATGAGTCCTCTATTTATAGAAGAGTTTTAGTCTTGCAAATGATGATGATAAAGGTGGTGTCTAATACTTTACCAACATGTTGGAAAAGTAGAAAAAGTGAATAATTCTTTTCAATATTTTTATAAAAAGTCAAAGGGACACAAAAGTGTGTTCCCTTGTGTTGTTGGCTGATTTCTAAGTATTAAAATGATGTATTTTGTTTTTTTTTTTGTATAAAAGTATTTAGAAATGTATTCTTGTATTTCCCTTTTCTTGTAATTTCAAAAATACTTATGGATGCATTGTTTTAATGA
Organism: Centrapalus pauciflorus; assembly: GCA_020465985.1. Lineage (NCBI taxonomy): Eukaryota > Viridiplantae > Streptophyta > Magnoliopsida > Asterales > Asteraceae > Centrapalus > Centrapalus pauciflorus. The sequence continues at coordinate 5,397 of JAANYP010007725.1, read as the reverse complement.
ATTGTTTTAGTCTTGCATAATTAATGTTAAGTAATTGTATTAGTGTATGATTAGTGTCACTAATCATAATTTAATTATATACTTAGTTGAATTAATCCCTCATATCGTAATTCGATCGGATTAATTGATTTCCCGATTCATCGCACCGATGAATTTGATTCGAATTGAGTTGAATTTCTTCATGAACCTTGTTAATCACTTTGGTTAATTTCTAATGACCACCTATTAGGTTATAATTGGCCATTAAATACTAATTAAGTCGTTGTTGCTAACTTGGTTCAATGCCGGATGTTACAGCATGTCAATCAACGAGTTGTGCAGTCAAAAGGTTGTAGATTTAAAGACTTCAAAGCGAGTGGTGCCATAACGTTTGAAGGCACTGTGAACCCAATACAAGCGTTAGATTGGGTAAGTCATACTGAAGAGATCTTCAGTATCTCAGAATGTCTGGACAGCAATAGAGTTAAGTTTGCTACAGCACTGTTCGTTGGAGCTGCTAGAGCCTGGTGGAAAACACAAAGAAGACAAATGAGTAGCATAAAATTCAAAACGTATCTCAGTATTGTGGAAGCAGCAAGGATGGTTGAGCGAGAATTCACAGATTCTAGTTGTGAACCCGTTATGATGGCTATAAGTCCTACATGTCCATCTCCACCTAAGAAACAGAAATCTAGTAGATTCTTTAGTTCATCAAAGTCCAGTCAGCAGCAGTCACAAGTATCCTCTACACCTCAGAAGACTAGAGTCTATTCCATACAGTCAGCAGCACGACCGTGTAAACGTTGTAACAAATTTCATAGTGGACGCTGCAACCCTATAGATGTGACCTGTTACACTTGTAAACAGATTAGACATGGAAGCGATGAGTGCCCAGAAAGAAACGACGTATGCTACAACTGTGGTGAGTGTGGACATTATGCCAAGGATTGCCCAAATGCACGCGTGATTACTAATCAGGAACAACCAGGTGGCAGAGTAATCCAACAGAGCACTACAATGATACCTACAGAAAAGGCGCGAGCTTTCCATATAACTGCTGAGGATGCCGAGGAGACACCAGAAATGCCAAAAGACCACAATGGTAACTAATAATAAGTGTCTTATATGATTAAATGATTTAATTTCATTACCAGATGAATTTTAATTTTAAAATAAGTATTGAGTTAACTGTACAACCCTGTCATCGATAGTGAGTAATGCGGATGACATATGGGTTGTATCAGTTGAAGTTATGATACAGATACTTTTCTAATCAGAAATTATACCTATAAACAATATAGGTATTGTAATCTGAATAGTGTATGATTCAAAAGCCCTAAGGAAATTGAAATTTAAATCCTAAACACTAGCTTCTTCGTAAATCCTTGTAATTTGAATAATTATAGCGTGTCTCTTAAGGAGGCAGGGGTGGAAGTTGCTAATTAAATAAAAATTTATTAAGAAGTGAATCATTGAAACAAATTGTCAAGCACCCAATGACAACTTGAATTGAAATCAAAGAAGTCAGAGGCACAAAGTGAGAGTGGCAAGGAAATAGATAGAAATTTTTGTAAAGTCAAGCGATTGGTCATAAATGGCCAATGAAAAGCCCATCATATGCCAAAATAAATGTAAGTGATGGATACTCATTATGTCAACGCGAGACTAGTGAGATATCCAATATGGAATTCTTATCCCACTTAACTGCGCATAAAATAAAAAGCTTCTGCCAAAAGAGTGAAGTAATCTTAAATTCAGATATTCACCAATGAAAAGTCAAACATAAGTACGTACGTATGATTAAATGGAATTCTTATTCCATTTGTTTGTCAATGTAAAGAAATTAGAAGTTTTCACAACAGTCAGCGCAAGTCAGAAATCGGCTAAGCGATTGATGATTGTAACATCATCAATAAAAGAAACATAAAGTACAGATATCAGACTCCCAAAAAGCTCTGTAACTATTTCAAGAGCAAATGAAAAGAGATATGAGCTAACTAATATATAGAGATGCTAGCCGAATTGAATGAGATATAAAATTAAATCTCAAAAGTCCACATAGTGAATATATAATTGATAATCAGAAGTCCTGAAATCTCTTATATGACTGCATAAGTTAACAAATGAAAATTTTTAAATAATATAGATGTGAGATTTAAAAAGCTACAATTGGCTCAAGATCAAACGAATGAGATATACGAGCTAATTAATGTATTGAGTTGTTAGCCGAATTGGCTATGACATATTTTAAATCTCAAGGCATAAAGCCCACATATTAAGAGTACAAATGATAAGTCAGAATTCCTAAAAATGCCCAATGTCATTACATAAGTCAGCTAATAAGGTGGCTTAATGTCTAAATTGATATTTGAATTAATTGATAGAAATATTGAATCTTGAAGTGTGAGTCATTACAGAAAATTATAAACGAAAAGCAAAAATCCTAAAATTGTATGTTGATTGCTTAAATCTGCAGATAAGTTGTATAACACTGAAATGGCAATTTATAAAAGCCAAAGAAGCATAAATCATGAAATACAGATGGTGCTCGTTCAGTGGAAACACCACAAAGGTTCATATCAGTCTTGGGAATCAAGAGATGTTATAAAAGCTATCTACCCAAGTCTGTTCGAACAAAGCTAACTTCGAGGACGAAATTTGTGCGTGGTGGAGCCTATTCTGTAACAACCTAGCTTTTGACCAAACGTATAATATCTGATTTTAAGCTAAAAATGTAATTTAATTACATTATTTGATTGGTAATTTAATTATCTGATTATCGAACCAATAATGTAATTTTATTACATTATTCGAATTGTAATTTAATTAAGTTATGAAATATTTAATTAAATTATATAAATATTAAATTATGATTTATTAAATTATTGAAGATAATTAAATAAAAGAGATGTAAAATACAAAAGTAAAAGTGGGTTAATTACATAAAATAATAGAATGAAGTATATAAACGTGATTAAGATCATTTAATCACTCTCTACTCTCTCTCTACTCTCTCTCTTTACTCTCTCTCTACTCTCTCTCTACTTCTCTCTAGTTTTTCTCCCAAATCGACCGATCAATTATCGAGTTCAATACGTCATCGGAAAGATCTCGGAGAATACTAAAAGAATATACAGTTGCATGCGTGAATTCGTACGAATTTGAGGTAAGAATCGTTGTTTTTCTGATTTCCTTATTCTCGGTTTTGAAGAATAATTCGAATTTACCATTTTTCGTGTGATTAAAGCTATTTTAGCTTGAGTTTTAACTAGAATTTGATAGATTATGTATAATATAATCGAATCTAGGCTTAATACTTAGCATATTCGTAATTTTAGACTTAGAAACGCATGATTAAAAGCTGCAAAATATGAACAAATTCGAGATGCCAATAACAAACTCGAGTTTTAGCTAAATTCGAACCCCAGGTTCGAATTTGACCATAAATTCGAGATGAAGTGTTCGAATTTGTCCATATGTTCGAGACTCTGGATTCGAATCTAAGTATGTATTCGAATTTAACCCTATTCGAAACTATGCATTTCGAATTTAAACATATGTTCGAATTTAGCTATGAAGTTTGAATTTACCATAAAATCGAAATATATGCCTTCGAATTTAGATATATATGTTCAAATTTAATAGGTTTTTTATATAATCAAGAATACACAGCCGTTTTTCTTATATAAATATGAATGATCAATCATTTAAAATCAAGATTTATAAACTTAAAAAATAACATCAATTATAAAACATATGAATATATGCATGATCATATATGATTAGATTCCGAAAATGCAACCTTATGAACATATAAACATCAAATAAGTGTATGATATGATTAAACAAACTTCCTTAAGAATTCTAATGAGAAAATGAAAGCTAAGAAAGATTCTAATAAAGATTGATGGCCATATTTATCTCAATATAATCAAGATATGAGATTTTGAGATTAAAGACCAACGAACGAACACTGAATTTATTATTCAAATGATTCAAAGGCTAATAAATATCAAAATGATATGACTAACAGATTGAGCAACAAGCAAAGCTAAAAGACATTAGAGAGCATCAGTGAAGGTTATAGCAAAGTGGCAAGCATCTGTAAGTCTGATATAAGCCAGATTGTGGTTCTAATCCACTACAGATTGTGAGCAACAAAGCCAGAGCCAGAAAGTGAAAGTGCAAACTAACCAGTAACTGTGAGTTGTAGATTTTACTTTAACTACAAATTATGTGAATTGAGACTTTTGTTGCATTATCCTGATTTTATTGGCATTCTGATCTTATTGAGCATATTGATAAATTGCCATGATTACTATGATTTGTTGAGCTGATCATTTCTTCTTCTAGTTTCTATTTCATTGACGAGTCATTTGATTGTTAACATTAACTCCATCACTATTGCTCAGTGTTGGGTTAATGTTAGGCTTATGATGTGCTGGTTTACATGATGAAAGCACAGAGGGTAGCTAGAGCTGAGCATTCTAATGATACCCATACAACAATTACTGGTAGCTAGCCCAGTACGTGGCTGATCCCCACTAATGATGCGTGTGTATGGTGTTATCATTATCCGAGCATTCCTTATGAATTTGTCTAAAAGTCTCAAGAGCAACAACAGTTTTATAACTGGCAGCTGAGCAAAGACGCGCATCAATAGAGCATTAAATTGGCCAATGTCCCTTCGAGAATTGAGCTGTGCATGAGCCTAGTGTAGTGCATGACCAATAGAGCTGAGCCGTGCATGAGCCGAGTGCAGTGCATGTGCTTTCCGCGTTCATAATTGCATGTTAAATGTGAAATTCTACATTCTCACTAAACAAATAAGCTTACCCCATTTGTTGCATTATTTTTCAGGTAAAGGCAAAGGATTGGCTGGACCTAGTTCATAGGTCAGGACTCTGAAAGTGCTTGAAGTGCTTTAGAACCTGTTACAACACCTTGGTACTTGATTGATGATAGAGCTTTGGGGTTCGGGGCTAGTTTATATTTTGTGCTTTGATGGAATAGTCTAGAAGTCTATACCCTATTACTTATAATAGTCTCTGATTGTAATTAACTTTAATTCGTCACTGTTAATTATTATCTTAGTTTCCTGATTGATATTGCATTGCTACTGGGGCCTAGACTTAAGACCTCTGAGAAATCTTGGGTCTTACATTAATTGGTCATGATATATAGTAATATCATTCTGATATACTTTTCTTATAAAAAGTAATATTTCTATATTTACCTTTTAGTTTATTATATTTTATATAATGAACAGTATATTAAAAAATATTTGTGTAATACACGAGTAATAAACTAGTAGACTAGTAAACAAATAAATTTGGGAAAACATACGGTCAAGATATTAACATTTATTATGAGGTTTAATATAATTAAATTAATGATTCAGATATATAATATAATATA
>JAANYP010007724.1:0-28932 GCA_020465985.1 Centrapalus pauciflorus | reverse complement strand
CGCCTTGCATTGATTATTTATTTGATTACTCCAACAATTGTTTATGTGCTCTGTCTGCTTGTACGTTCAGCTCTTAAAGTAATACTGGGATGTCATTGGTGAAGTCAGAAATGGTGATTGACTATGAGCAGCAGCAGCAGCTGATGATGATGAAGCAGTCTTTGTTGAATTACCGAATCCTGATGATGCTGCAGCAGAGAAGAAGGAAGTAGGTGTAACTTGAGCGTATGGACCTTCAACCTGCCGTTCCCAATTTCGAAGAGATTCCATGCTCTTCTCTATTGCTGTTCCCTGATCATGGTAGGGTCAGGGTGGGATTAACTTATTAGCAACTCATATAAATGATTTCAAGTCTATAGCATTTCTAACAGATGCACTTGCCATCATGCATTTAACATACCATTATGGTTTCAAGGAAGACATTGAGTTAAAAAGCTCACCGGATTGTGCAAACTACAATGCTGTTTACGAGTGTAAGCTACTTACAACGGTTAGAAATGCTACTTATTCCATAAGATTTTATACCCGTCAGAAATATTGTGCTTGTTGGTAATAACTGGCAGTCACCAGCCTAGAAAATGTATATTAAGAGTATGGTTTGATATAGATTATGAAGACAAATTTCATTCTCTTTCCTTTTGATTCTCTCCATTCTCTATTCGACCATACCAAACGCACCCTAAGATTTATCATCAAAGAAAAAAGTACCTGATACCCAGGAAATAAACCGGTAGTCGCAACACCACTCTGGTGAGGAGGGTGGGCACGAGGCATTTGAGTTCCTATTCCCAATGTTATAGATGTGGCAGGTTCAATCTGATTTGGATCATTTAACAATGAATGAAATTGATCAACAAGCGTCGTTAACAAGTCCACAACATTTTATATATTAAACAGCTCACACATGCCAGAATGACGATTTAAATTACCCTAGTTCTTCCATCCTCAGACGTGTCACCTAATAGAGTATTGATTTGGTGCAAGGTCCCAAAGGTATCATTCACCTTATTACCTCCTGTTATAGAGGGGGGAGCAATGCCAAGATTCAAATCCATCAATGGGCTGCAGGCTGCAATAAAATATACTAATCACAATAAATTACTAAAGAACGCATGAAATGCAGAAGTGTCGATACAAGATGGCCTGAGCCCTGAAGGTGATCAGTACCTCCATTGTCAGTCTCGAGACTTTGCTCTCCCTCATACAAGCTGGGTTCGAAGTTGGTGATCGCTTCTCTTCCATTGCATTTTATAGCAGCCTTGTCATAAGCCCTAAACATATAAGAACAGTAAAATGTTAGTGTAAAAAAAGGATCCAATGAACGGTGAGAAAGAAAGAAGAGAGAGGCCAGAATTAAGCTAGTGTGCTAACCTTGCAGCCTCAATTTCACTATCAAACAACCCAAGGTAGACGTACCTGTTGGCAAAAAAAATGTGTGGTATCCAATGATAACAAGCTAGAACCAATTTTGCAATGAAATGTAACCTATTGAATTGACATGAGCATTTTCATAGTTCATACTCCGTACATCCAAAAAAATAGGGACGGTTAATCAGTTATGATCATTTTATTAGCCCCCAAAAAGAGTCCCGTTTAGAAGTATCCTCAATTAAATGCATCCTCAAAAATTTTTGAAAGTGGTCTATGATTGGAGTGCTTAATAATATCAGATTAGTTCTTATAATTCTCACTTTTTTCCAAGAAATTGGCCCATTCGAGCTTCCCACCGACCACATTTGTGCAGGGTAACTCCTCTGTATTTCGAGCTTCCTCTAGAGAAGCCAGTGCTCTGACGACGAAGAATATGGACAAACTCTTCTTTTGTCAAGTTTTTTATCTGCATAACGTATTTAAAATAGATAACATGTGCTACTAGTTAAATTCTTTTGCACCGATACTTTTAAATGTATGAACGATGCATGCATGTTTAACCTCAGACAAACCTGTTTGAGGTCTTCTTCGTAATCACTAATGTTGAAATTAATATCAGCATCAAGTCCGCGAAACCTAATTGCAGCCCGATCATATGCCCTGTAATAAAAAGATCATATTCATATGGAATGATTCACAGATGATGAAAGGTCAAGTAAGAAAAAACAAAAAAGTTGGTTGCCTTGCAGCAGCATGTGCAGTGTCAAATCCACCTACAAAAATCAAGCACGAACGAATCAAACAAAACAAACAGGTCCGCTATTGGCCAAAAAACAGAATCAGACTCGAGTTTAATTAGAAAAACCAAGAGAATCCAATGCATATCGACGGTGCCTGCTTACCCAGGTAAACTTGTTTCCCACAATCCCTGCAGAAATAGCAGGCAAGCAAAAAAAATCAATCCTAACTATAACATTAATGCCCAAAATGTTTGCCAGTACTTTGATAGGAAAGCAGAAATCTGAAAGCATATTACTCGATCGAATGATCAAACGTCCAAACATCAATTTGTTACGGTATATAAGTTATAAGTAACAGCTTCCGTCTATCAGCAAATTTTGTTATATAAATCGTTGATAAATCGGCGGTTTTTTTTTTTGTGAGATGTTGATGATCTGTTTCATATTCGTAATAATCAACTAACCATATATGCGATTCCCATCTTCCAGTTCTCCGGTAAAAGGTAACACCGCGATACTGGGAACTTCGAGGCCTAGGTCCTCTCCTACTCTTCCTCACCTGCTGTCTCTGCTGATGATGTTGTTGTTGCCTTAAGATGAATTCACTATCTTCTACCGCACAACCACCACTAACGTCCAACCATGGATGCTGCCTCAAGACGCTGTCTCCATCTATCTCCGGGAAGAGCTGCTTCGTTACCACAACCCCTGACCTAAATTCCTCATCATCTTCTTGGTTACACTGTTTCAATATATCGAAGGTATAAGCGCGATCCGGACAAGCGTATGAGTGCTCCTCGTCGCCAGCGTTACTCGATATCTCCACATTGACGACGGAGGAATTCGAGGTGCCGCTGGAGTATTCCAACTGACCGCCGGTGCCGCATACCTCCAGAAACCGCTTACCGGCATCTTCCTCCGTATTTTTCAACATCAAATAGCTCTGATCAACACTCAGATTAAGGTCCAACATCACTTCAGTTCTACTCAAAATTCAGCTTCCGAATCAACTTTCCAACCTGCATATTTATACATGGAGTATCGGATCAATCAGGTGACAATCAAACGTGGAGTAAAACACGGATTTAAATATGATCGTAATACATACATATATACACGTATATCGACACAAACGAGAGCACAGTTATTATAGAATGGGAGTAACACAGAGTTTGCAAGCGTATCGTATGAATAGAAAGAATACAAGTAGTCGGCGACGGAATCAAGGGCGGCGGTTGTCTGCTTCCATATTTAGAGAGAGAAGAAGGTATTGTTAGAGTGCCGATTGGGAAGGAAACAGCAACGAAAGAGAAATAAAGCCATGAAGACGAGGATGGATGGGACGTGGGAATGAAGCAGACAAGGTGCCTATGGCTATGGGTGGCGCGTCGTCGTTTCTACCATTCCAATTTGCAAGCTAAATTTGTGAATGTAATTACTGGGAAATATCAAAGCCTTTTATATTTAATTCTTTTAACCTTCTATTCCGTTATAACAACCGTGACATTGCAATTTTGATCGGATGGGTTAAATGTAACAAAGAAACTAAGTTTTGAATATAAATTTTTAAGACAAATAAAATTTAAAAAAAATTATATATAAAACAAAATTTACTTTTAAAAACTTTTAATATTACAATAATTTTATATCTTTTAATCATCAATTCTTTCCGTCCATTTTCTTAAATTTTTATCTTTTAATCGTCAAAAGTAACGTGACGAAATTTTGTCACATATATGTTTTATATTTATTGGTTTCATTTTAATAAATCGTAGATATTTGATTATTAATCTAACAATCATATTAAATACTAGGTTAAAATATATGGGTTATATATATATATATATATATATATATATATATATATATATATATATTCAAAATCAATGAGGTACCAGGGTACCTTTCACAGCCAATCATTTAAATACTCAAAATTATGCTAAAAATTGAATTCCAAGCTTATTGTGAAGGGTAAAATGGATTTGAAATTTTTTAAATAAGAATAAAATATTCTCTAAATCCAAGATTTACTCGGTTGTAGTTATTAGTTCCGTTACCCATTTCAGTGTAATCCTCCATTGAAATCGATTTCAAGCTCTCGTCCGCTTCAAAGTCGAGTTGTACCATCGTCTTCCTCGCCTTCTCTGAGGAATTCTAGTGCACATGTTCAAATTCTTTAATACTGCACATGTTTAATGTGTTTTATCCCTATATATTCCCTTACTGCACATGTTCAAATTCATCAATATGGTTGCAGGGAAACGTAGGTAAAATAAAAAAAAACGCATAACAATGTTCTCTGCACGTGTTCAAATCAGGAAAAAAAAAAAAAAGAACGATCAAGAAGAAGAGTTGCAGGGAAACGTAGGTAAGGGGTATCGTTTCCCAACAATTTATAGATTTTCTAATTACTAATTATCATCCATTAATTAAAATAAAGGGTACACAATTGACTATATTACTCTTCTGACTTTTAACCAAACATTGGTGGACTTCAGTTATTTATATATGGTTCGAGAGAGTACCACCTATTATGCCGCGCACGATAAGGTACCATCCTAAAAAGTGATGTGAACGTACACTTACATAATTTTGAATATATGTGAACGTCTTCATTTAGTATGCTTATTTCATTACACTTAGAATGTTCGTATCATATGTGTAATTATTAAACATGTTCAATGAAAAATTCAAAAAAAATTTACTTTTAAGAGTGTTCTTCTGAGTGCGCTGCATACTGGGTGCGTACTCACTGAACCTAAATATAATATATCTTATATATATTATTATATTATATATATATATATATATAATATATATTTATTTATCAATATTGACTGGTTCCTTGAACTTTTGTGCATCGAGGCACCATTGAGAATTTTTGTGCATCGTACTATCTACCAAGGGTGCACAAAGGGCATTTAGGAGGCATTAAATGTATGGAAATTATTTTTGAATTTAAATGTTTTTAAGATAATTAATAGCTAAATTTGGTATGAAAATCACCATTAACTTCTTTCCTAAAACCACTCCCTCTTTCTCTCTATCACACACTCTCTCTCCTCTCTCTTAGCCCCCTCTTGATTTTGGAAGAGATGAACGATATGCATGATTTATTTTTGGAAAAGATGAACGATATGCATGTATTTTGATGTATTTTGAATTTGTATTATTTTTGTTAATTTTGGAAGTGTAATAATTAAATAAGGATTGCATAATTACTGTTTTACCCCTCCGCGAATTTCATGATGTGCACTTGATGCATAAAACCTTTTATTTAATTACCCTTTTGCCATTTGATCTAATCCACACATTCTTTTCATCCAAGGGCCAGTGGAGGTTCTTTTGTGCCTCGATGCACAAAAGTTCTCAATGGAACCTCCCTCTATATATATATATATGTATATATATATATAGGGTCAGGTTCTATGGGGCACCTGTATGCATTGTACACTTTGGGAACCTGTATGCACCGTTAGATCTTGAATTTTAATGGTTCAGATTGTAGTGGCAAAAGGGTAATTAACTTGAAAATGGGTGCACGGGTGCGTAACTTCTCGCTCGCGGAAGGGCAAAATCGGAAGATGCTTGAATTCAGAAAATATTCTATCCGAATCTAAACAAACATGATGCATCTCCATCCAATTTATTGGATTCGTCTTCAAACACGATGCATCTTCATCCAATTCAATTTCAAACATGATGCATTTCGACCATATTCATCCTCGTCTTTGTTCCATCATTATGCATCACCAAAATCGTGATGCATTTTATTCATCCTCGTCTTTGTTCCTTCATTATGCATCACCAAAATCGTGATGCATTTCGACATTTAAACGTGCTAATTTCGTGATGCATCTCTGAAATTTAAACGTGTTCATCAACGTCTTCAATGTGTTCATCATTGTCGTGATGCATTGCTGTTGTGCATCATGTTTGAAACAACCAATACCATATGCTCCAACTATTTCTTGGAAGCAATAACCACTAACATTAATAAAGAATCTTAGAATTTTTTGACTAGCCATAAGCATGATACAGAATCGTAGAATGAACTGTTTGTGAAAAAACTGATACTCAAAAACCATGATCAACATAGACAAGCAAATTCTCGTCAACATCGATGCACAGGTATGGTGCAGAGTTGCTGTAACATCCCATTTTCGTGATAATTGCGTGGAATTATTTTAGTGGATGTTTAATATATTATTATTGCGTGGGTCCAATAAGAACCCGATTAGTGGATATATACGTGTCGGGTTTGCGAGTTACGTGTCTCCGGGTCATAAATTTAGTGGATTGATTATATATTTGGGTTCGTGGATTTAAATGGGTTAAGTGGATTTTAATTGAGAAAAAGGGGTATCGGGTTCGGGTTATGGGGTCGGAACCCGTTAAAAGGTGAAAAATATATATGTACGTCCTTTTCCTTCCTTTCCTCAAATAGAAGCGTGTAGAGAGTGTGTGAAATCAGTATGTGTATAGTGTGTGTGTGCTCGTGGCTTTCCAGCAGCAAGAAAGCTTCAAAATTCAAAGGTTAATTGCAAGAATTGATCTCCAACTCCATTGTTGAGTGTTCTTGAGATTTGGAGGTAAGATTTCATGATTTTGGCTTCTAATTTTCGTGATATGTGGTATTGGGTTTGTGTAAAATGTTGAAGTCTTGTAAAAAGGATCTTTATGTACTGGTTTTGGAGCAATTTTGTGGCTGGAATCGAAGTTATGGAGGGATTTTAACCCTCTGGACAGAACCAGATCGGCGAGCAGGAAGAAGATGAGCAGACGCCGAGCGCGGCCGCGATGGGGGGGGCGGCGCGACCGCGATGCGCGGCGCGGCCGAGACTCCAGGGGCGCGGGCGTGTTCGAGGGGCAAGGGGGGGGGGGGATTCGGTTTTGCATGCTTAGGGGTGATTGGGCTTGGTTCGGGGTTCCGTTGGGGTTTATTTGGGAATTATTCGGGTCGGGTTCCGTTTGAGATGTTGAGTCGTATTTCGTTGGGTTTCCGGGATATTGTTGATATTGTTTTTGGGTCGGGTTTTCGGGGCTTTCGGTTGGGATTATTTCGGGGCTTCGGGTCGGTTATGAGTTGAGTTATAATTGTTATGTGTGCCTTTTGAAATGAGTTTGTGCTAACGGTTGGGATCCGTGCGATTTCAGGGACGAGTCAACGAGCCGAGCCGAGTCAGAGATTCCGGGATTAGTGGATCGACCAGGTGAGTACCCGAGTTCTTTTCTAAACCGCGGGACAGTTTTTCAGAGTCGTGGTTGTGTGGATAGTTTTGTGTATGTGTGTATTGTGTATTGTGAATGAGACAGGGACGCGAGCACAGGTATGATTCTATTCCCACATATGTGATATATGTGCATGAGATGAGATCCAGTCCGGGGTCCGTGATGAGTTCCATACGGACGGTGATTCGCGATGGGTTATCGCGCGGGTTGAGTGTCCCTAACAGTCCTTGGGGCGTGTATACACGGCAGGTCCTGTAGCCGGTTCGCGCCCGTGCTACAGGGTTGTGGCTAACCACCGGTGTACACGGTCGTTAGCTGGGGAAGGGTCCCCCTTAGTGATATTGTGTGCAGGGCTTCGGATCTCATGTTTTGTGTTCATACCTGTATTGAGATATTGATTGCCAGGGACAGAGGTTGAGCTACTGTTGAGTGTATGTGCTATGTGTATGTGTGTTACATGTATTCTGTGCAGAGTCTAACCCTCGAGTACTCACGAGCTTTCGAGCTTACGTATTCGAGTCTTCCATGTTCAGGGCGTCAGTGACAGGAGTAGCAGCCGAGTTTGATTAGCTGGGGCCAGGAGCTATCTGGGAAGCTTTGCGTTAATTCTGTGTAATGACCTGACCTGTATTGTTATGTTTGCACCTTTTGGGTTCAAGTGATTAGCGAATATGTGTTAATAATACTATGCGAAAGTTTGAAATTAATAGCGATTTCGAGTTATCCTATGACATATGTGTAAATTGAGTTATTGAGATATGCCACCTGTGTATTGTATTGACGTGGCATTTCCGGGATCGGGAGGGGTGTTACAGCATGGTATCAGAGCTTGTGGTTTGAAGTCTGAGTATCATTAGTGGATGCTTAACTTAAACCTTGTTTCGATCCATGGGGGATCCATTGCGATTGATATTAGTGGAATTAACTAACCTGGCTTAGTGTATGACGCCGGGTGATTTATTAGTGGTTCTCAATTGTTTCGTTTTGTGCAGATAGTTATGGCAGATCAGGGCGAGGGATCCGGCGCGGGCAAGCCGGAAGGGGACGAGTTTATTCGTAAGTCAGAGCTTCTGGGGGTATTGACTGAGTTTTACAGGCAACAAAGAGAACAGGAGCGGGAGCAGGATCAGGGTATGGGATCACGTGCTGGGGGTGGTCAGGATACGGGCACGGGTGCTTCTTCATCTATGTCTCGTCGAGGGGGTTCGTTTAAGGATTTCATGACCGGGAATCCGCCAGAGTTTAGAGGTGGGGGTGAGCCAGGGATGGCTATGGCATGGGAGCGCGAGGTAGAGGCTGCCTTTCGAGTTGCGCACGTGGAGCCGAGAGATATGGTGGGATATGCGGCTTATCTGTTGAGGGGAGGGGCATTGCAGTGGTGGAAATCTATCGAGTCGGCTATGACATCTTCTGCAGCTTTTGCGATGACGTGGGATCAGTTTAGAGCTGTGTTCGAGCTGCAGTACATTCCTAGAGACGAGAGGCGGGAGATGGAGCGGCGATTCCTGCATCTGCAGCAGGGTGAGATGACAGTGCAGCAGTACGTAGACCAGTTTAATGAGTATTCGCAGTTTGCTACCCATCACATCGTCACCGAGCAGCGAAAGGCCGATGCGTTCATTGATGGACTGCGAGCCGATATCAGAGAGTTCGTTGGGATGCATGAGACGCCTACGTTCGCCAGAGCGTTAGAGATGGCCCGCATCAGAGAGCGGGAGATAGTCAAGCAAAGAGAAGACCTGTCCTTTCAGCGCAGGCGTGTAAGGACACCCGAGCGGTCCTCAAGAGACCGGAGGCATTCCAGAGATGATTCCAGGGATCGGCATTCGGGTCAGAGTTCAAGAGACAGACGAGATCGAGGTAGAGACAGAGACAGGGATAGGGAGCGGAGGTCGAGTGGACCAGGGCGGAGCCAGCGATCGGATAGCCAGAGTCAGAGGCAGAGTTCGGGATATGTAGGGCAGAGCCAGAGCAGTGTAGGGCAGAGGCCTCGAGATGGGGGCGATAGGGGAGACAGTTCGGTTGGAGATCGGGAGTGCCCGAGATGCCACCGACGCCATAGTGGGCCGTGTGTGCCCAGGTGCTATCGATGCGGTCAGCGTGGGCATGCTGCCGCCACGTGTACAGTCCCAGAGCCGTTGTGCTTCCGTTGTGGGAGACCGGGGCACAGAGTACGAGATTGTCCAGAGATGGGGCCAGCGATACAGGGTACGAGTTCCAGTGGGGCCAGAGCTGAGCCGTCGTCATCCGGTCGTCATGACTCTAGAGCACGAGGTCGGGTTTTTCAGGCGACCGCAGAGGAAGCTCGAGATACTGCTGATGTGATATCGGGTATGTTTTTCTGAGCTTGCTTAGAGTGTGTGTTAGTTGTGGGGCGGGTTATTGGGCTATGTCTGTGATAAGTATATGTGTTCTGTTGCGTGTGATTGCCTTGTTGTGTTTGTGATTATGTGGCTCAGTGACAGAGGTACGGGACGAATGTGTATGGGTTACGTGGGATTGTTATATCTGGGTATGTGTGTGAGAGTGGGATATACTGTGGTGTAATGGGTTATCAGAGTTCTGGAATTGGGCATTGTGTCATGTTAGTGGATCAAATTATGTGAATAATTATTGCGAATGTGTTTGTGATTGTGGGATTCAGTGACAGAGGGGAGAAATTGTGTATATGGGCTGAATGGGGTGTATATGTGGAGTCAATGTGTTAAATTCGGGTTTATTGTGATCTGGATTTTCGAGTTCAGAATTGTGCTATGTTAGTGGATTAATTTTGTTGGGCTATGTGCATTATATGAGTGATAATTGCGAATTTGTTGTGATGTGCTAGTGGATTGATCAATTCTAATAGTGGATTTAAATTCTTGTGTGTGCTATCCCTATCTGTGATATTGTGCTTTGCGAGATGCGTTTATCTGGGTGGTGAAAAGAGCTGAGAGTTCTGTTGTGATAGTGGATTTAAGCCCTTGTGTGTGTGTTATCCGTATCTATGATATTGCGTTTTATGAGCTATGTTTATCTGCTGTGATGAAAAGAGTCCAGAGTTCTGTTGTGATAGTGGATTAATCTATTGAGAGTGGATTTAATCCCTTTATGAATTTAACCATGTTTTTGGGCCTGCGTTAGTGATGTGATGGAGATATCGTTATGTGTTGTGTTAGTGGATGATCTGAATAGAGTTATATGAGTATGTGATGAGAAAGTGCGAAGACTGATGGATTGAGATCATATGTGGAATTAGTGGCTTATGAGGTGACGCCACGTGAAGATTCTGTGAATAGAGGATCTATTAGTTGCCGATATGTGAATTAGGGGATTTAACCGAGCTATTAGTGGATTGTCAAATTGAATTAAAGATTCGAGGGAGTCGACTTGCTTCGAGAGTTGAAATAAAGATGTGTATCAGTGATGATTGTGTCATTCAGAGTTCAAATGCGAATTTATCAAGAGAGTTGATAATTATATCGAGAGTTGTGAGTCAACATTTTCGGGGATTTGACTTAGCGATGTGTATTGCGAATGGCTTGCGATAGATTCCGGGGACGGAATCTTTTTAAGAGGGGAGGATTTGTAACATCCCGTTTTTGAGATAATTATGTGTAATTATTTTAGTGGATAATTAATATATTATTATTGCGTGGGTCCAATGAGAACCCGATTAGTGGATATATACGTGTCGGGTTGCGAGTTACGTGTCTCCGGGTTATAAATTAGTGAATTAATTATATAATTGAGTTCGTGGATTTAATTGGGTTAGGTGGATACTAAATGTGAAAATTGAGTATCGGGTTCGGGTTAATGGGTTGGAACCCGCCGAAATTAGAAAAAAATATATGTACGTATCTTCCCTTTGTGTGCTTCTTCATTTACAAGTTTAGGTGTGTGTATGTTTGTGATTTTCCAGCAGAAAGGAGCTTCCAACTGTGGGATTAGCCATTGAAATTCTCCCTTAAGCTTCATTTTTGAGTTTGGGTGTTGCCAAGGTGAGAATCCATGTATTGAACCTTTAATTTTTGTGATAAATGTCAAGGGTTGTGGGTTTGGTTACTTAAATTATGTGATGAAGTTTTATGTGGTTTTTGGGGATTTTTATGGCTGGAAATCGATGGAAAAGGAGGTTAATATCTCCTGGGCAGAAGCAGAGCGTCGGACAGGGGAAGAAGATGGGCGCAGGGAGCAAGGCCGCGCTCGGGCGAGCGTGGTCGCAACTCGAGCAAGGCGGGCGCGGGCGAGTTTGGCAGTTGGGCGTGGGCGCGTTCGGTAGTCAGGGGAGAAGGGTCGGTTTTGCATGCTTAGGGGTGATTGGGCTTGGTTCGGGGTTCCGTTGGGGTTTATTTGGGAATTATTCGGGTCGGGTTCCGTTTGAGATGTTGAGTCGTATTTCGTTGGGTTTCCGGGATATTGTTGATATTGTTTTTGGGTCGGGTTTGATCGGGTTTTCGGGGCTTTCGGTTGGGATTATTTCGGGGCTTCAGGTCGGTTATGAGTTAAGTTATAATTGTTATGTGTGCCTTTTGAAATGAGTTTGTGCTAACGGTTGGGATCCGTGCGATTTCAGGGACGAGTCAACGAGCCGAGCCGAGTCAGAGATTCCGGGATTAGTGGATCGACCAGGTGAGTACCCGAGTTCTTTTCTAAACCGCGGGACAGTTTTCAGAGTCGTGGTTGTGTGGATAGTTTCGTGTATGTGTGTATTGTGTATATTGTGTATTGTGAATGAGACAGGGACGCGAGCACAGGTATGATTCTATTCCCACATATGTGATATATGTGCATGAGATGAGATCCAGTCCGGGGTCCGTGATGAGTTCCATACGGACGGTGATTCGCGATGGGTTATCGCGCGGGTTGACTGTCCCTAACAGTCCTTGGGGCGTGTATACACGGCAGGGCCTGTAGCCGGTTCGCGCCCGTGCTACAGGGTTGTGGCTAACCACCGGTGTACACGGTCGTTAGCTGGGGAAGGGTCCCCCTTAGTGATATTGTGTGCAGGGCTTCGGATCTCATGTTTTGTGTTCATACCTGTATTGAGATATTGATTGCCAGGGACAGAGGTTGAGCTACTGTTGAGTGTATGTGCTATGTGTATGTGTGTTACGTGTATTCTGTGCAGAGTCTAACCCTCGAGTACTCACGAGCTTTCGAGCTTACGTATTCGAGTCTTCCATGTTCAGGGCGTCAGTGACAGGAGTAGCAGCCGAGTTTGATTAGCTGGGGCCAGGAGCTATCTGGGAAGCTTTGCGTTAATTCTGTGTAATGACCTGACCTGTATTGTTATGTTTGCACCTTTTGGGTTCAAGTGATTAGCGAATATGTGTTAATAATACTATGCGAAAGTTTGAAATTAATAGCGATTTCGAGTTATCCTATGTCATATGTGTAAATTGAGTTATTGAGATATGCCACCTGTGTATTGTATTGACGTGGCATTTCCGGGATCGGGAGGGGTGTTACAATTTTAAAAAATATTATTATATTCTATTATTTTTACATACACAGGTGTGTGTATATATATATATATATATATATATATATATATATATATATATATATATATATATATATATATATATATATATATATATATATATAATCCCTAATATAATATAAAATAACTATATTAAGAATATTCTAGATTGATGAACGGATGTAAGTTGGTTTTACATTTTAGAAAAAAGTCAAATAAATCCTCTATTTAGTTTTTTTTTTTTTTTTTTAAACTTTTTATTGAAGTAAATAAACAAGTAGTGATTTGTTTCGTACATTCCAACATAATTTGAAGTTTCTTCTATTTTGGAACACATTAACCCTATTTAAACTACTTTATAAAACATTAACATTGTCGTCTTAAAATAAAAAATAAATATTAACTATAAAAACAATTATATTCATTTTTTAATTACTTCTTGGCCGTAATTTATGATTTAGACGATTTTGAAGTCTCACAAAGTCACAAGTAGAAAATAATATATATATATATATATATATATATATATATATATACATACACACACACACATATACATATATATAGAATCAGGTTCATCAGCGTACTTATAAGATTGCAGTGTACCCTAATGTGAATGATCATTTACATATATTTTTTTTAATAGACATGTATAAGACAACATTATAAGACCTTCTTTCAAAAGAAGCAACATCATAAATATTGTGAATGATAAAAAAAGATCATGTGAATGGTCATTCACACCATTCACATGGTGTGAAATGATCATTCACATAAATATGCATTGAGCATTCACATATTTTTTAGGGACACAAAAAATGTGAATGTATGTGAAATTCATATATCATGCGTATAACATTAAATTAAACATGGTTTTGAGAAAAAGGTTGGTACTTTCTGGTGCACTTGATTTCAAGAGGTACTTTTTTGAATCTGACTATGTATATATATATATATATATATATATATATATATATATATATATATATATATATATATATATATATATATATATATACATACATACATTACATAATATACATACATACATACATACATACATACATCATACATACATACATTACATACAATACATACATACATACATTATATTATATATATATATATATATATATATATATATATATATATATATATATATATATATATATATATATATATATGTAAAGAGTTATTTTGAGAACCTTAAATATAATGAGAACCTAAGAACCATTTGTGGTCATTAGATCAAGAAAATCTATAGCTGAAAATTGTCAAATGACATTTTTGTAATTATTTAGAATTTGGATAGTGGGAAAATCTTGAAAAGGTATGCAAAATGTATTTTTGGAAGAAAAAAATCTACTTTTTTTTTCTCTCTCTCTTCTTTTTTTTTTTCATTTTCATTTTCTATTTCTTTAATGAGAATTTATTTTTATAGTAAAAATACATTTTTTATAATTTTTTCATATATAGAAAATTATTTATCTGCTAAAAATTTAACATATTCTATATAGAAATATGAGTTAATTACAAAATTGGTCCTTGTGATTTGTCCTAAAATTTGGATTTGATCACTGAACTTTCAGTTTTGCATAAATGATCCTTATTTTTATAGTTTGTTTGCTATTTTGGTCCCTCAAACTATTAACTTTTCTAATATGATCAAATTGCCCTTATTTTGATGCAAACTATAGGGACCATTTTTCCAATTAATTTTTTAACTCTTTTTTATTCTTAATTAAATAAATTATTTTTTAGTGTTACTTAAATTTAATAGAATATAAAAAAAGAAAAGAATTAATTAATTATTTTATGTCGGTTCATAAATAATTTAGACATTTTTAGTCTTATTTAATTTTAATTTATCATAATCAAAGTGTAAATCAATCAAAATTTGTAATCGAAAAAATCATTTATGTTTGGAAACTATTTTCTAGAGGTTTCATATATAAAATATTATAAAAATATTTGACTCTATAATTATTTATGTTGGTTCATAAATTTATAATAAAAATATGTTTGTTGGTCATATATATATTTTACTTTATTCTTAAATAAAATCGGCCAAAGATTCTATTTATAATCCGTTCACATTTGTATCAAAGCAATGTGATAATGATAAATCTAAATGGTTTAAATTTTTAAGGTGTCGATTTAATCAGATTAAAATGAAAAGTCAAATTGAAAGACGAAAAAAGATTAAAAACCTATTTTATTTCTCGATTTTTATGTAAAGGTCTGACAAACCAAAGTTTGATAATTAAAGTTGTTAATCATGAATCTCAAAGATGTTATATGGACCTTAAATTTTAAATCGTTTTTGGTGTAACTAAAAATTAAAACGATAAAATAATTGATACGTTAAATAAAAAAATTTGAGTTGTCTTAGACCATTTGAAAGTTTTTTTTTAACTCGGTCAAATTAAACGTTAAATTTTTATTTATTAAAGTTCTTTAATATTTTTAACTTTAATTAAACTGTTGGCTCATAAATAATTTTTTTTATACTTTCTTAAAGTTAATTAACACTAAAAATAAAGTAGAGTCAATTACATAAATGGTATTTGTGGTTTGAGCAACATAAATACTTTTTATTAAAAATGTATGAACCAGTATAAATAATTATAGAGAAAAAATTTCTTATTTATGAAACCTTTAAAAAATAATTTCTAAACATAAATGATTTTTTCGATTATAAATTTTGATTGGTTTACACTTTGATTATAGTAAATTAAAATTAATTAAGACTAAAAATATCTAAATTCATTTATGAACCAATATAAATAATTCTTTTCAATTTTTTATAGTTTATTAAATTTAAGAACACTAAAAAATAATTTATTTAATTTAGAATAAAAAAGAGTTAAAAATTAATTGTAGAAATGGTCCCTATAGCTTGCATCAAAATAAGGGTAATTTGGTCATATTAGAAAAGTTAATTGATTGAGGGATCAAAATTGCAAACAAACTATGAAAATAAAGACCGTTTCTGCAAAATTGAAAGTTCAGGGACCAAATCCAAATTTTAGGATAAACCACAGGGACCATTTTTGTAATTAACTCTAGAAATATTATGTATTCATATAAAATGTTATATAATTCTATATTATTTAATTTAGATTAACATTAGTATTCATAATCTTTGTAGGATGTTATGTTTCTTATACGTTTCATATATTTTATGTTTCTTATATATTTTTATGTTTCTTATACATTTCATATATTTTTATGTTTCTTATACATTTTTATATCTTTTATGTAGATTAACATTATTATTCATAATCTATGTAGAATGTTACATAGATAAATATGTACGATAGACAGATCCAACAATAACAAATAAAAAGGTAAACGTATTCTACGAATATTATCATGTATTCTATGTAGAGTATCACATATTTTATATAGAAATACATTAAAAACACAGTTTTAACAAATTAATCGGCAAACATATTCTATGTAGATTATCATGTAATCTATGTAAAATATCATGTATTAATATATGAATACAACGATAACAATTTACTAGTACGACAATAACAATATTCTACATGAATACAAACTAGCTACAATAAATTCTGTATAGAATATCATGTATTCTATATAGATACAACAATAACAAAATTCTACATAGATACAAAACTAGCCACATTCAATTCTGTATAGAATACTATTTATTCTATATAATATATCATTTATCTATAAAAATAAAAACCAAATCTAGATAGAATATATAAAGGCGTTGAAACATCAAATACACAACCATCAGAAACCAGAACATTCGACGTACCGATGAACGTAATCTATGTAGAAGATCAAGCATTCTATGTAGAGTATCGTGTAAAATGTCAAATATTCTATGTAGAGTATCGCGTAGAACCCATCTACATACACACATATATAGATTTATTTATTATTATTGTGTGTGTGTGTGTTTGTGTTTTTTTTGGATGAAAGCATTTGACTGGCACATGTAGTTTTACAAGTTTGGGACTTGTCATTGAAAGACTACTTTTGTTATTCAATTGTTTAATTTATGTTTATAATTTGGCATTGAAATTGCACACGTAACATAAGTGGATAGGCCTCCACTTTCATATGTCAAATTAAGAACTAATTAAACAATAAAGCTTAATTTGTTGAATTCAACTCCAAAATTCAAACCACTTTCAAATGTCAAATTAAAAAAATAAAAAACGTTTAATTAAATAAGTTTTGTTCATCATTCAACTCCAAAATTCAAACTACTTCTCTCTTCGATTCATTTTTCTTCGTTATTTTAACAAACATACATTATTATTATTATTATTATTATTATTATTATTATTATTATTATTATTGTTATTATTATTTCATATGCAATAAAATTCTTGTAAAACTAATACTAAAATCCTTGATAACTTTTATCAAAATAACAATATATTTATACATTAAGATTCGAAAAATAAATCTGGTAAATAATTGAAAAAAATAATGTAAATGTTCATTCACTTGAATGACATTCACATAAATATACATAATCATTTACAAAAATTTTTAAGAACGTAGACTTGGTGAATATATCTGGAACTTACATATCGTGTGTGTAACATTAATTTAAAAAGGATTGTGGATATTTTCTTAAAAAGGCGGTAATTTCAGGGTACCTTTTTATACACACACATATGTACACACACATGCACATACATAGATACATAGATACATATAGACACACATACATACATACATATATACACACGCACATGCAGACATACACATACACACACATACATATATACATATACATATACACACACACACACACACACACACACACACATATATATATATATATACATACATACATATAGATTTAGGTTCAAAAGAGTCCCTTCAAAAATCCAGTGTACCAAGGGTACCCATCCAAAGCCACAAGATTAAACAAATCAATGGTTGTGATCAAAAATGCAATTCCATGCGCGCCCCCCATATTTTTGGCTGGAAGGGTATTTTCGTAATTACAACGACCATTCACATTACTTAATTCATCATTCACATTAATTGATCATTCACATTACTTAATTATTCATTTACAACACTTATTTGATCATTCACAAGAATTATTTGACTATTTACAATTCTTTTACACTTATTTGATCATTCACAATAATTATTTAACTAATTGATCATTCAAATTACTTAATTGATCATTCACATTACTTAATTGACCATTCACATTACTTAAATGATCATTCACATTACTTAATTAACATTTTACGTTACTTAAATGATCATTCACATTACTTAATTGATCATTCACCTTACTTAAATGATCATTCACATTGCTTATTTGACCATTCATATTGGTAAAATAATATCAGCACAACATGTGAATCTGAGCATTGTCAACTACTAACAAACAGTAACAAGATTAATGACAAACAGTAACAATGGTCATTCATGTAACACTCAAATTCTCAAATCTATCAAACATTAATAACATCAACCAATGTGAATGATCATTCAGCTAATGTGAATGGCCATTCACATTAGGAAATTTACCATTCACATTGGTTGTACCATATCAGCACAACATGTATGCTGTGCATCGTCAACTACTAACAACCAGTAACAAGATTAATGACAAACAGTAACAATGGCCATTCATGTAACGCTCAAATTCTCAAATCTATCAATCATTAATAACATCAACCAATGTGAATGATCATTCAGCTAATGTGAATGGCCATTCACATTAGGAAATTTACCATTCACATTGGTTGTACCATATCAGCACAGCATGTATGCTGTGCATCGTCAACTACTAACAAGCAGTAACAAAATTAATGATAAACAGTAACAATGGTCATTCATGTAACGCTCAAATTCTCAAATCTATCAAACATTAATAACATTAACCAATGTGAATGATCATTCAGCTAATGTGAATGACCATTCACATTAGTAAATTTCACCATTCACATTGGTGAAATAATATGAGCACCTTACATTAGTCCTATTAATTGTCAACTACGTTTTGTGAATGATCAATCTTCTAATGTGAATGGTCATTCACATTAGGTAAATGTCCATTCACATTTGATGAATGACGAGAACAGCAATGTCAGACTTCATCTTCTACATACCATCAATGTTAAGTAATGTGAATGATCAATTAAATAATGTGAATGATCATTTAAGTAATGTGAATGGTCAATTAAGTAATGTGAATGATGAATTAAGTAATGTGAATGATCATTTAAGTAATGTGAATGGTCAATTAAGTAATGTGAATGGTTAATTAAGTAATGTGAATGATCAAATAAGTGTCCAAGAAGTATAAAAAGTTAAATAAGTGTTGTGAATGATCAATTAAGTAATGTGAATGATCAATTGACTAATGTGAATGATCAATTAATGTGAATGATGAATTTAAGCAATGTGAATGGTCGCTGTAATTACGAAAATACCCTTGCCTATTCATGGACGCTGGATACGCAGGATTTCTTGAGGGACGCTGTGGAACCAAATTCCATACATATATACATATACATACATACATACATACATATATATATATATATATATATATATGTATATATATATATATATGTATATGTATATATGTATGTATGTATATATGTATGTATGTCTATGTATGTGTATGTCTATGTATGTATATGTAATTCATGTCAGGTGATTACACAGTAATTAAAACTATATACAATGTATTACTGAATACACAGTAACACACCTGATACATATAACTGAAACTGTACACATGTAGAACATAATACTGCTAGTTATTTGACACAATCAATTGAATTAACTAACATGAGTCTGATACATATATCGAGCGAACATACAAGTCACAGGTACACAATATCCCAAAAGTGATGTCAATATACGATAATGGTAACATAGTGATGCTCAAAGCAAATCTCGGCTCCTACTTTGCTGCGGCTGCTGTTGCTCTACTTCTGACTCACTGAGGCACGTTAGACTAAAAAAGTAAGCTGGGAAGCACGTGAGTACGCGAGTGTTAGACTCTGCACAAAAAAACACATGACACATAACACATAGCAGATGAGCATATCAATATCTCCCTATTTCTAATACGTCTCACAAATCTCTAATGTAATTGCAATGGAGCATGAGATTCAGAAACTCTGTAGGAATCACGACTGTCGTGACGCCTTTCATTGGCTAACAGACCACACACAACAATGGTTAGCCACTTAATAAGGCACAAGAGTGACCTGACAATAAACTCTACTATATATATACTGTCTCTATATGCTGGACTGATTAGGGACATTTGGGCTGCATCGCGGATAGCTCTAGAATGGATCTCATCTCATGCACATATATCACATTAACAATAAGGAATAGAATCTACCTGAAGTGTCATGTCTCGGTCTAACTTACAATCACACATAAGTCGATACATGACAAGATTCATAAAATGTAGCGCGCATTAGAATGAAACTGTGTACTCACTTGATAACAAAAAATGTCTCTAACAAGTCACCCACAGTCACTGGTTCGGCCCGACTCCATGTCTGCTAGTCCGTGAATACACAACGAATCCCAGAAAATTAATTCAAACCCAATTGAAACACGTAACAGACTCACACACTACCCTCACAACTAAACCAAGTCTCAAAAGCAACCAAAATGGGCCTCAAAGCCCAAAATAGGTTCCTGGTCCAAACAGACTGATTGTAGCCGATCTCAACTCATCGCGATTGCGTTGGCACTCGGTCCTGCTGACCCCGTAGCGAGATGCACTTTCACCTCAGCCCAAGCTCGAGAACTTAGCCCGAGCTCGACCCAATACCGCCTCAAGACTCATCGTCGACTTTGTTCTGCCCAGGGAGAGTTAAACTCCCCTAATCGATTTCTGGTGCCAAAACTCAATAGAAACAGTAGATATATATTCCTTATAGGCTTATAAGCCAATTCCCAACCTTTAGAAACATATAACACTATATAATCCAACAAAATCAATTATTTCTTACCTTATTCGGCTAAAGAACACGAAGAAAAAGATAATGACGATGAATTCAACAATTAGTTTAGCTTCCACGATTGTTTCTATTTGCTCCAGTACACACAACTCTCTCTCTCTCTCTCTCTCTCTCTCTCTCTCTCTCTCACACACACACACACACACACTTTAGAACACTACAAAAAATGGTCTTTAGCGACACAGTCAGCAACATTTTTAGCGACGTTTTTTATGTCAGTGACATCTTTAGTGACGTCAAAGAAGGTGTTGCTATAAATGTGTCGCAGATTTTAGTGATATCAATAGGCATGTCGCTAAAATTTTTGACACCTCTAGCGATTTCTGGTAAAAGTGTCGCTATCTGGAGTTATGTCACTATTGGTGTCATTGTTTGTGTCGCTGTTCTTGAATTATGTCAGTAGCTGTGTTGTAATCTGTGTTCAACTATCGAATGTTGTTACTATTTGAATCATGATTTGTGTCGCTATTTTTAAATGATATTGCTAGTTGAGTTATTGTCACTATTCTTGGATGATGTCGCTACTTAAGTAGCTACATGTGTCACTGTTAACGAAGATTGTTGCTAAGGACATTACTATTTGTGTCACTGTTCTCGAATAATGTTACTAGTTGCATTGCTATCTGTTAGGCACAAAAAGGCCTCAGTCAAACCTGCTCTACATCTGAGGGGGAGATTTTATAATCAAACCTGTTGATACATTTGTAGGTTGAATTTAAGGCCTGTTATATGCCTTATTGAAACCTGAAAATGATTTGCAATATCAGTCTAAAGCTGTTCTATACGTTGCATGTGTTGCAACCAAAACAGTTTGTCCAAGCTGATCAGTCTGCTGATCAGGCTGGACATAAACTGTCTACGCTGCTCTACACTGTTGAGCAGCTTGGGCATTTTTAAAGTGTTCTGTTCTTTGTGAACAGAACCTGTTCTTTGTGAACAGGCTAAACACTTTATGGAATTTGTTTCCAAGTCATCATGTATTGTTTTTAACTACCAGATCAGTTTACACAGTTGAAGACAAAGTGGAAAGCAGAACCGCTCAGCCTGCCCAAGCTGTTCTGTTACATGAAGACAAACGGATATTTGAAAAAGGGTGACAGACCTTTTTCTTATATCAAAATAGGCCTTTACAAGGAAGAAAGACGCAAAGTTGACATTCCTAAAATGGTTAAAGGCAATGCAACAGTAGAAAGTAAAAAGACAAAAGTTCTGCACAAGAGAAGGCAAGTCTGCTTTTCAGAAAAGTGCAGAAAAGTTATATTGTCTTTTCAAACAAGACTTCTCCTTTTTCATTCTGCCCAATGAAGATGTTTCTCTTAGATCCTCTAAGTGAGTATAAAAGGAAGCTTCTAAGGTCAGAAAGAATGTGAAGAAAGCTAAGTGCTTAAACCAAGAGTGAACGTGCAAGTGTGATATTCATGCATGCAAATCTTCTGTAAACAAGCTTCTGTGTGTCTAAGCTGTTTACCAAAGCTGTTCCTTAAAGTCTTGTAAAATACAGTGAGTGCATCTTAGTGAGTGTGTTCATTGTAATCTAGTTTGAGTGTGTCTTAGACTAGAAACCATACTGTTGTATTCTGTCATCTCAGCTTGAACAATTCCGCAGTCAAGCTTGTTTGTAATTAACATTTGTTGATAATACATACAAACATTGAGAAAAAGAGTGTGTAGTTTTTAAATACTGTATTCACCCCCCCTCTACAGTTTATTACTATATACTTTGGGAACCTTTCGGGACCTACAACTGGTATCAGAGCAGTTTAGAGTGTGTGTCATTCTAGATCTCTCATAATCCCAAGTTTCCATGGACAACAGTGCTGCAAACTCTTCTTACTATGACAATGGCTCTATGGGCAAGCCTCCAAAATTTAATCATCAAAACTTCTCTGGTTGGAAGTGCAGAATGATGCTCTATTTAGAGAATCTGGATGTACAACTGCCAGAGATAGTGATGGAGGGTCCCTATGTGCCAACCTCTGTTACTACAATAACTCCAGCGGTTGAAGGAGCTGCTCCTGAAATCAGGACCTTTGAGAAAGCAAAAGCTCAATGGTCTGATGAAGACAAGAGAATGGTAGCTCTGGATGCAAAGGCCAGAAACAACCTGGTCATTTCTCTTCCTGATGATGTGTTCAAGCAGGTTGAGAAGATGAAGACTGCAAAGGAGATGTGGGATACTCTGTGTACCGTCTATGATGGACCCACAATCACACTGGACAACAGGATTAACAATCTTGTTAGACAGTATGAACTCTTCTTTGCCAAACCAAAGGAGTCTCTCACAGAAACCTACACCAGGTTCACTGCTCTGGTGAATGATCTCAAAGCTGTTGGGATCACCAAGGACAGTCTTACTTTGGTGAACAAGTTTCTGGACATTTTACCTGAGGAGTGGAACTATTTCTCAACCATCCTAAGAAACTCAGGTACTATCAGAAGTATGGATCTGGTCAATCTGTATGGATCCTTACTGAATGATGAACAATCAAGGCAGCAAAAGAGGAATGCCTTGGAAATGTCCAGAAGAGGTACTGCCTTTGTGGCTAATGTGAGACAGTCTGTTAATCAGGTGAGTGATGTGTTCACTCAACCTGATCAACAGGATGATGATAAGGAGGAGGTGTCTGAAGAAGAAGAGGCTGCAGATCTTACTGAACAAGATGATGAGCAAATGATAGCTATGCTTGTCAAAAAGTTCAGCAAGAGAAGATTTGGAAGAAGTATGCTACAAGGAGGTGCAAGTGCTGGCAAAAAGAAAGCATTTGACAAATCCAAGGCTGAGTGCTTCAAGTGTGGCAAAACTGGCCATATAGCTGCTGACTGTGTGTCAAAAGCTGTTGGTCAGTCATCCAAACCTATCAAGACTAACAGGGATGATGGCTATAGGGTTAAGTACCTTATGGCCATGGCTAAGCTGAGGAAATTGGAAAACTCTGTGTCTTCCAATCGCCAGAAGGGACTCATGGCTGAGACATGTGACTGGGAGGAATCTGATTCATCATCTGATGAAGAAGATAATCAGTGTCTGATGGCCAACTCTGATGTCCATCAACAAGCAGTTTCAAACAGGACATGGCTGAAGCTGAAGCCTTCAGCAGCTTGGAGAACTGGAATCCTACAATGATGTATAAGGTACAAAATTTTATGGCTTACAGTTCTGAAGAAAAAGTTAAAATGTTTGAATACATGCTTGTTGATCTGAAAGCTGCTGTTGAGAAGCATGATGCTTTATTATCTGAAATCTCTAAGCTTAAAGCTGATCTTAAAACTAAAACCAGTAAACTGGACAGTTTCTATAAGTTGGAAACTGAGCTTGATGAATTAAAACACATCAACTCCATTTTACTGGAAGAAAAGAGAGAAACAGATATAAAGCATGCTAAGCTTCAAAAGATAGTTGACTCTTGGTGCCAATCTGCACAAAAAGTCAGCCATTGTATCAGTCAACAGATCCCTGCTCAAATCCAAGCCTATCTTGGAGGGGATCTTGACACAGCAGCTTCCATCGTTGAAATAAGTAATTTGAAAGAAGACTTGTCCACTCTTGGTGAACTTCCAAATACATTCATCCAAAACGTGAATGGTAAACTTATTTCAACAAACAGGTTTGTCAGGCCTCAAAATACTGACAGCTTGTGTGAACTCAGCTCAAAAGCTGATGTTGGAGTTTGTTCTCCAAAACAGCCTGCTAAGTGCTCTGCTAGCTCACACAAGCAGAAGAAAGGAAAACATGCTCAAACTAAAGCTGTGGATGCTAAGCCTGTTGACAAAACAGGTTCAGAGTCCAAAGCTGTTGGTAAAAAGCATGTTAATCCTTTTGATGCTAAACATTTTGAAAATAAGTTTTCAAAAAGTAAGCAGCCTGTTTTCAACAAGGGTAAGTCTCAGGTTGAAAACAAAACTGCTGTGATTTCAAATAAGTTTTCAAATCATGGTGGTAAGTTGGTTTTAAATGAAAATAAGTTTTTCAAAACCAAACACAGTGAGTATGCTGATAGGCAGCATAAATCACAACTCAGTAGGGGCAAAGGCAAAGCCATTGCTCAAACTGAGACAACTGGGAATAAGTTTCCCAAACCTGTGGAAGCTCAAAGGCCAATCAAGCTTCCTGTCTTTGACATCTGTCCTCCCAAAAAGAGGAAAGAAGAGACAGTCAAAGCTGTGGCCTATGAACTTACCACACAAGCTGTTGATTCTGCAAAAATTGCTAAACCTGCTGAAAGAATCAACAAAAACAGTTCAGAATGTGTTTCTGAAGGACCTTCTTCCAAAAGCACCAAAAAGAGAAAATGTTATAAGTGTGGGAAGAAGACACATCTGGCCAAGGACTGTCCTGAATCTGAGGACATGAGGCCTGTTGGCTCTGCTGTTTCCCTCACAGCTGTTACAAGCAGTGGTGGAAATGACATAGTCACTGAGGATGGTATTCAAACTGATACCATTCAAATAGGGAATATTAGTGTGGACATTCAAAATCCATCAACAAGTGTTGATGAAGTAGGAGAACTCATCTGTGTGATGAGTTCCCCTAAAAATAACTAATAATTCTCTTCTCACTCTGCAGGAAAAACAACCTTCCCAGGTTTGGTACTTGGACAGTGGCTGCTCAGGGCACATGACAGGTTGTAAAGAACTGCTGAGTGATCTCAGGCCTGAAAAAGGGCCAAAAGTCACCTTTGGTGACAATGTACAGGGATCCACTGAGGGATATGGAACTCTTAAAGCTGGTGCTGCAGTGTTCAAAAGGGTAGCCTATGTGGTTGGGCTAAAACATAACCTTGTTAGCATAAGTCAACTGTGTGATGCTGGCTACAAGGTTAACTTTGATGAGCTCCTGGGTTACATATTGGATTCCCAAGGCAAAGTTGTGCTGTGTGCTCAACGAAAGAAAGGTGTATATGTTGTGGATATGCATTCTGCTGATCCCACAACTGAAACCTGTTTTCTCACAAGAACCAACGCTGATCTAAACTGGTTATGGCATAGAAGATTGTCACACCTGAACTTCAAGAACATCAATAAACTCTGTAAGAAAGAGTTGGTAACAGGTTTGCCTTCTATTACTTTTGCCAAAGATAGATTATGCACAGCTTGTGAGAAAGGCAAGCAGAGAAAAACATCTTTTAAATCCAAACATAATTTCTCTATTGATACTCCACTCTTCTTAATCCATATGGACTTGTTTGGACCTATTAATGTCCCAAGTCTAGGAGAAAGAAGATACACTCTTGTAATGGTTGATGAGTTCTCCAGGTACACATGGGTGATCTTTTTGAAGAGCAAAGGAGAGGCTGCGAGAGAAATTATTGGATTTGTTAAAAAGATGGAAATGCTGAACTCTGCCCAAGTAAAGCAGCTTAGAAGTGATCATGGTACTGAATTCAGAAACAGTACTCTTGAAGACTTCTGTGAAGAGAAAGGTATCAATCAAAACTTTTCAGCAGTAAGAACTCCTCAACAAAATGGAGTTGCTGAAAGGAGAAACCGAACTCTCATTGAAGCTGCCAGAACCATGCTGTGTGCATCAGGTTTGCCTTCATCATTTTGGGCTGAAGCTGTCAACACTGCCTGCTTCACTCAAAACAGATCCTTAGTGGTGAAAAGGTTCAACAAGACCCCCTATGAGCTGCTCAAAGGGAGAAAGCCAAATGTCAGCTATTTCCATGTGTTTGGATGTCCCTGTTTCATTCTGAATCAAAGGGACCAGCTGTCAAAATTTGAACCTAAAGCTGATGAAGGAGTGTTTGTTGGTTACTCTTCTATCTCCAAAGCCTACAGAGTATACAACAACAAAAGAAAGGTGATAGATGAATCTATCAATGTCACCTTTGAAGAGTCCAAGAATGCCTCCACCAAAGCTGTTCCTGAATCAGTTTCAGGAGACCTCAACTTTGATGATCTGATGCATTCAATCAATGAAGAGGACTCAAAAGCTTCCACTACACCCAGTGTGGAACCTGCTAATCATAATGGACATGATGATGAGTATGTCAATACACCCTGTGTGAATAAATGTACTGACTTAATTACAACTGCATGTCCAGAACCTATCAATGCTGATTTCCCCAGTTCCTCTGCTGATATGTTCAACAGTGGTCAGACATGTTCAACAAGTGAACAGGCTCAAGACAACAGTGTGTCTGAAAATCTTGAGAGCTGTTCAACAGGACCTGCTGGAGATGTTAACAACTCTGGTAAGTCATCATTGAAAAATGATCCTAAGTGGATCAGGTGTCACCCCAATGATCAAATAATTGGTGACATCAATAAAGGGATACAAACTCGGTGGGACAGCTTAGGGAACTTTTGTATGTTCTCTAGTTTTGTTTCACTGATGGAGCCAAAGAAGGTGGATGAAGCACTAAAAGATGCCAATTGGATCACTGCCATGCAAGAAGAACTCAATCAGTTTGAGAGAAACAAAGTATGGAAGCTGGTCCCTGCCCCTAAAGGAAAAACAATAATTGGCACAAAATGGGTTTTCAGGAACAAAATGGATGAGCCAGGTCATGTCATTAGAAATAAGGCAAGACTGGTTGCTCAGGGCTACAGACAGGAGGAAGGCATTGACTATGATGAGACATTTGCTCCTGTGGCCAGGCTAGAAGCAATTCGTTTGTATCTAGCCTATGCTGCTCATAAGAGCATAAAGGTATTTCAAATGGATGTGAAGAGTGCATTTTTGAATGGGAAGCTGCAAGAAGAAGTATATGTCAAGCAGCCTCCAGGTTTTGAAAAAGAACAACACCCAGGTTTTGTCTATAAGTTGGACAAAGCTCTCTATGGTCTCAAACAAGCCCCTAGAGCCTGGTATGACACTCTTACTGAATTCCTTATGAGCAATGGGTACTCCAGAGGTAAAGTGGATACCACATTGTTCATAAAGAAGGTGAAGTCTGATATTATGCTTGTTCAAATTTATGTGGATGACATAATATTTGGTTCTACTAATGAGCAACTATGCAAGAATTTTTCATTACTCATGAAATCCAAGTATGAAATGAGTATGATGGGAGAACTAACTTTCTTATTAGGATTACAGGTTAAACAAACCTCAACTGGAATTTTTATAAATCAAAGA
Organism: Centrapalus pauciflorus; assembly: GCA_020465985.1. Lineage (NCBI taxonomy): Eukaryota > Viridiplantae > Streptophyta > Magnoliopsida > Asterales > Asteraceae > Centrapalus > Centrapalus pauciflorus. The sequence goes on along the minus strand of JAANYP010007724.1, from coordinate 1,032 downwards.
AAGTACACTTTAGATCTTTTGAAAAAGTTTAAATTTGATCAAAGTTCTCCTATTAAAACCCCAATGGCAACCAATGTAAAATTGGATGCTGATGCCAGTGGCAAAGCTGTTTCAGTAACAGCTTATAGAGGCATGATTGGGAGCTTGCTATACTTGACTGCTAGCAGACCTGATATTATGTTTGCCACCTGTTTATGTGCTAGGTTCCAAGCTAATCCAAAGGAATCACATCTTGCAGCTGTTAAAAGAATCTTCAGATACCTGAAGGGTACTCCAGGTTTGGGTCTTTGGTATCCCAAAGACTCAAGCCTTGAACTAACAGGTTATTCAGATTCTGATTTTGCAGGCTGCAGGTTAGACAGGAAAAGCACAACAGGTGGATGTCAACTCCGTGGTGGAAAGTTGATCAGTTGGAGTAGCAAGAAGCAGAACTCAGTGTCCACTTCTACTGCTGAAGCTGAATATATTGCTGCTGGAAGCTGCTGTGGGCAGATTCTGTGGATGCAGCATCAGCTTGAAGACTATGGGCTTGTGTATAGGAAAACCCCTATTCTGTGTGATAACACAAGTGCCATAGCCATCTCCAACAATCCAGTATTTCACTCAAGAACAAAGCATATTGAAGTCAGACATCACTTCATCAGGGATCACATCCAAAAAGGTAATGTGGAGGTAAGTTTTATTTCCACAAATGAAAAGCTTGCAGACATTTTCACCAAACCTCTGGATGAAACAAGGTTTAATTACCTTGTCAGCAAGCTGGGCATGTTAAACAAGAGTGACTAAGTGTCTCTCAACGGTCTAATAATTCGTATGTCTCACACTGCTCAAGTTTCTCTGAACAGCTTAGACAGAACAGGTTATACATGTTCTGTACTTAGTCATCTGTTTGAAAAACTTGAACAGCTTGAACATACAACAGGCTGAACAAAAACAGTTTAACCTGTTTATTCGTCCAGCCTGCTCTGATGGTTCAGTCCTCAACCTGTTCACTTCTTCACACTGTAACCTGTTCATCTATTGAACTCAACC
>JAANYP010007723.1:5000-26121 GCA_020465985.1 Centrapalus pauciflorus | reverse complement strand
AATCCTCAACAAAATTCTATGATTAAAAGGTTAAATTGTTTCAACCAGAGATAAGGAGAATCGATTACAAACGAAGAATTTTTTGCACCAAGTAGCGGAACTAGAAGAACGCTTAGGTATTGGTTTTCTAGCGTTATGTACAAGCACTACCTTCAAAGGCATTTAAGAAAAGTAATATCGAACTAAGACGTAGAAGAAGTGCTGGTTCCCGCTTTATGGTAAAAATTGAATGATTTGATTTAAGAATGTACACAAACCGCCCGGATATTAACAGAAATCCAAAATATCCTTGATAAGGAGGATAAGCGCTTGATAAGGGCTACTGTTATGGAGATAACATCAGGCACATTCAAGGGGCCTGTGGAGTAGGGAGACTTATATCCAACTCATCTTATTAGAAACGGAGATTGATTGAAAAGAGGGTAGGATAGACAGTAGGACGGGGGCGGTTATGGGTAAGAAGAGGAAAGAAAGTAGAACCCTTTGTTAGTCCAAAATATAGTAGCGTCGATGATAAGATCATTAGTTTTGGCTCATCAGACTAACAAGAATAGTAGGCAAGAGATTTCGATGAAGGGGGAATGAAGATCGTCGTTTCGAGATAGTGCTTAATGTGGGAGTTTAATTTCTTTTTAGGTTACAATATTAGACGGCAGAAAGAAGGAAGGGATGATTTATTCCAAATCAAACTAAGATATGTCTAGTGACATATTAGAGAAAAAGACGGATTAGGATGGGGACTAAGTTGACTGCCCACTATCAAGGAGTCAGCACGCACGATATGCAGGGAATTGAAAAAATACCAGCTACAGGGGCCAAGGGTAACTTAAGAAGTGATACCGATGTGGAGCCGACTTATGAATAAGTGCCATGAAATAATGTGGGGGAATACCACTTATAGTATTGTAAGCTAAAAATGCTATCAAGACACTGAATTTATTATTTGCAAATGGTTAGAGTATTTGTCTAAGGTGTTGGATCAAAATCGGAGATCCGAAAGGAGATAGCATATAAAAGGGCTAGTGAGACGTATTCTAACAGAGTAACGCTCAAATCGCGAACACGGAAGCTGGGGTCTGAGGACTTTGGTATCACGGAAAGAGGGAGGAGGGGAGACTAGATTTGTGAGGCTTCACGAGAAAAGGGGAGGGACTATGATCTACTACGGAGGAATGACAGGGCTTGACGCGCAAATCAAACAGACTGGAGTGAAATTGTCAAAGTTCTAGGAGGGGAGACTGTATCCGAACGGGCAATAAAGCAAGAAACAATAAGCATCGGGATAGCCAATTTCAGCGTTCGAGGCTTATTGAAAAAATTGGCTGCTGGTATATTATGCTGGCTCACAGGTTTCTCTTTGATACAACAACAAATTGCGGGATATCCGAGTGTTGGTCTAAGTACAAACTCGGAAACTCACTATTAGGAATATAGCAAGCAAAGTCATACAATTGCTATAACTATATCCAGTTAAGACGAGCATTAAAAACAAAGCACAAATAAGACAATAGAGCAAAGTCAGCTAATATCTGATTATTGCTGAAAGAAGGCATTAAACTCAAACTGGTAAAAAAGGGTTGGAAACAGAGTATAATAAAATGACAGATATTAAATTTACGGCAAAAGCGTTTGATAAGTCAAATGTTTGGGATGGGGATAGGAAAAAAGGTGTAAAGTTCAACTGGGAATGAATAAAAGTTGGCTCAGCCACAGAATAAGGTTTGACCTTAGTAGTGGAGTTAAAAAAAAGAGGTTGATAAAAAAGGAAAGTGTGTTATTATTAAATGAGTAAGCGATAAGTGAGTTGTGTTCTGTTCTATTCAGTAATCTTCATACATGGATAGGAAAATTTCGGATTTTTAGGGAGTACAGTTATCTGATCTATTAAGGTAAGTAAATAGTATGTTTAGCTATTATTTACTTACACTCTAAATGTCTTCTGAAAAACAATCAAAAGAACACAAGAGAGGAAAACTATACAACCCAAAAATAACAAACAACCCGAAATAGGCCTCGTCGAGAAAAAAAAAAAGTTAGGTCGAGTAAGATGACCTAGGTTTCAAAGGTGGACCGACACACTTCGCAACCGTCGATTACAAAAAGGGGAAAGGTCACAAACAGGAACAAAAAAAAAGAGAGGAAAGACTCTGACAGTATGTTAGGCTTTCCACATAATGCAAACTAAAATCCTAATGAAATGTTAGTATACTTATTTACAAGTTTGACATGTGTTGGTAAGGCGATAAGGACATATTGGAGAATCTCAAGGCTAAGGAAACATTCTAGAAGAAAAGTCAATCAATGAGGTGTCACATAACTATATGATGTAGCAAAACCAGAATCGTCCTTAATTTTTAATGGTACAAGACATACAAAACAGATTGAGTCTAAAGAGGGATATGCAAGCTGATTCTGGGGATGGGTATGGCAACATCAGGTACATCTAAAAAATGGTGAACGAAATAGAAATAAATCATCGGTAGACTGAAAGAGTAGCAAAACATACAAACATGCTTAAGTTGTAACGTAAGTAGGCAGACCATGTTTGGTCTCTTTTTGGAGATGGACGGGAGTTTAAGCAAGAATGAGGCAGCTTTTTGGTGGTACGGAAGTCAGTGACAAGAAAAGACCTTTCAGCACAGCTGCCATGCGGTAACCAAATTAAAAGAAAAGCCTAAGTTCGAACTAATACACTGTGATTTGATGTGATGAAAAAGGGGGTACAGAACATGTGTCCCGATGTTTTTGTCTTTTAGAAAAAAAAGAAGAGGGGTTTGCAAAATACGCAACACAGGGTTAGAAGATACTTTGTCCTGTAGTGCCTTGATCACTAAAAGTAATGTCTATGTCTGAGTCACTAAGATAATTATCAACTGGTCGGTAAAAAAAGGCCCAAGGGATATTACACCGAAAGTGGGTAAGGTGGTTAATAAAACAAGGGGAATAAAATAGCCAAACAATTGGACTAAATAGGTATGGGGTCACAACAAAACATCAAAGGAATCAAAATTCCCAATTGTGACGTGTGAAAGTACTGAAAGTTTAGTATCAGAACATCGCTAATCATCAATGATTTGAACCTGGTATCAGTGAGGCTGATACGCTAAAATATATTGTTCAATGAAATATTTTTAACTGGTAGATTGTAAATTTTTCTTAAGTTCTAAAGGAATTAAAATTTTAGTGGTCAAAATTTTATTTAATACAGAAGATATTAAGGTTTAATGTTTAATTATTGTACGCAAATGTAAGGTTTATTTTATTTCAGTAAGATATTAGTTTAGTTGGAAAATGAAAGTTTACGGACATTCAATGGGGAAAAGAAGGTCCAACGATTACTGAGGGCTGCATACAAAAAGGTGGAGGATCAAGTAGAACAATAGCGGTGAACTATCTTGAGCTTAGAGTTAACAAAAGAAGTTGGACAAATGATGATCTGGTTACACAATACCGGGGTAGAAAAAAGTTGGAATATTTGAAAATTTCAAAATTTTCGAAAGTTTAGCAGAAGTGTGTGGTGGGTTCGAATCGTAAGACAAGACTCGAATAAGGGAGGAAGTTGCGGGGAATCGAATGCAGTAGATTCAGAATCTTGCGCTTAAGACTCGAGGGTTGGTGGTATAAATAGGTATACGAGAAAAGGATCATTAACGTGCCGGATCATGTACTTCGAATCTATACAAGAATCGAAGCTTTCAGAGCATACCAATCATAGTCAATATCAGTAGTAACCGTCGATAAACGACAATATTGTTCGAGTTGAAGACCAGTGTTTTTCGATGCTACGATACATCTAGGGTATAAAAATAACCGGATTGTACAAGAGTTGGTGTAGTTTTATGGACACAATGTTATTAGAACGCAAATCGTCAAATTTATGAAGTGGATTTGATTATATATCTTAAATAGTAGGTCGAAAAAATAGGGTTTTGTGCTAAAATCTAAAATCACAGGCAAAAAAAGGAAAATTGGAACCTATAAACAATCAAATTAAAAGAATAAATAAAGTTAGACCGCCATAGTTTTGAACTAATAGTATGTAGAGTTAATCTAGTTCAAGATGGTTAAAATCTTGAGGTTTTTTATTGTTTGTAAAACAAAACCGGAACGGGACTTCGAGGGTCTGTTCTAAAGGAAATTTACGAATGCTGTTCAAATGAAAGGAGGAGAGAAAAAAAAAAGGGGAGAGAAAGAAAAGGGAGTTGGCTCGAAGTCGTGTCATTAAGATCGAGATGACCAATAATAAATTCGAATCATGTCCATTCGACTCGAATAGGGACGCTTCGGGACTCTCTGTCCAAGTACATTGACAAAAATGGGCAGTCGAATCTGTTACGATATCGAATCTGTACTAATTATTTACTTTGTTTATAATTTAATGTATAAGCGTGGTGGAAATTTAATTGTGTTAGAAGTTGTGGATTTATAAAGTACAAAAATAAAACCAACTTTTTGGGCAGGTGATAAACCAGAGATTATTGAATTTTTAATGAGTCTAGACAGTTGTTTGGATTTTATATGGTGCAGATATAGGCGGGTTCGTGCTTTGTCACTAAGCATAAACAGTGGTAAATCCGAACTTAACCAAGAAACATAATATCCCTGAAAAAGAAAAAGACGCATGGTTTAAGAATATCGCCAATTTTAGATAGATTGCACGAGAACGGCATGACTGGATTAAATCTAATGCTTAAATGTTTCATAACATTACACAATTGGTAATATCTATATACGACCAGTTCATGATCAGATTACAGGTTGACCTAGGTACGGTCAAACCGAGGAAAAAAAAAAGGAGAAGGGGGGAAAGAAAAACCGGCAAAAACACAAAGAACACCGCGACGTTAAAATAAAGACCAGAATCGCTGGCCAAAGCGACTAACTAGTCTTCTCACAGATATGTTGCGTCCAAGTTCTACAATTGGTTCTCAGGACAGGAGGACGGGCCTATTTACTGAAATCCCGGAGTTACGTATATAAGTGCGGACCGCAGTTTTCTGAGAATGGGCTACAGTTTGGACGTTACGAAGTCATCGTGATATGGAAAAGTGGCCATGCGTGGGGGCAGTGGAATAATTCTTGGTGCAAACGTATTCATATATTCGTATTTTTTGGCACCGAAGAAAGCTGGATATTGATTAGGCACTAGTGTCATAGGATCCAATCTGGGAGTTTAATTGCGAGGTAGATAGTTAGTAGATATCGGAAGTCAGTGGTTGTTCGGCATAATGTTCTTCGTCGAGTTCGTTGCATCAGATTCAGGGCTCCAGAAAGGAAAGATTTTTGCTAAGTAAACCCAAGATTCATAATGAAGATAATACTGGAGAATAAAGGCATTTCCTTCCAGAGACTTGCCGCCAGTAAAATGACGCTTTGATGTTTATGTGTAGGAGGACAAAACGGGTTTCGCTGATTTTCGCATCACAGGAGGGGGGGGAAGAAGGAGCCAGAGACGGCGAGGAAAGAATTTTGCTGGGTGATACCTGGTCCTGTTTGAGCTCGTCGCATTGTTCAGAAGAGGGAGAAGAAGGGGGAAGGGAAAAAAGCTATTATTGTGATAGAAGGAATTATTGGTCACCAAGCCCCGGAGATGCCAAAACAAAAAAAAGTAGGGGCAGAAGGGAATCTGTAGAGTTTACCACAACAACAACAACAGCAACAACGTCAACAACAACAACAGCCCAGAGTGTCAAAAGGACGCCGTCAAGCCAGCAGGTGAGTCCAAATCTAGGGGCAATCAAGGAGGTAAAAAATGAAGCCGAGCTACAAGCGAAGCAAGGAAAGCCCCAAGCACAGGAGGCAGGGCGGCTTCAAGTGCAGAATATGGTCCTGATTCTGAACAAATATGGCGCAAACACTAGAAGAGATATGGGCATCAGGAACACCATGCTGAACGAGGACGATGGCCAAGCCGCAAAGGCATGATGGGGGAGCCTGCTCAGTCCCAAAATCGCAAGAAGGAGCATAAGATGATTAAAACTAATAGAGGTGTGGATGAGTATGAGATCAGAAAAGGGATTGATGAAAGTCGTTGACAGCATCAGCAGAATCAGAATCAGATGATATGGATGGGCATGAAGAAACGGGAAAGCTCATGAAAATCAGTGCTGGCGATCCCCGACATAAGTTCACATAACGGAACGGCTAGGAGCTAGTGTTAGTAGTAAAAGAAATGAAACGCATCAAAGGTCGAGAGGGAAAAGTTAGAGAAGAAAGAGGGAATCGGCTGAAGTGATTCGGATTATTTGAACAGGGAAGAGGAGGAGTTGAGCTATACACACTAATTAAGAAAACCGAGGACACGAGGGCACAAGACGTCATCGTAATCATGGGCAAAGGGTCTTTATTATCGCGAAAAAGGAAAAGGTCGCACTAGTCAGTCAGGGGAAGTTCCCGAAACAATCCAACCGTCCACAGCGCACAAAGCAAATCAAACGCAAGGGGAGCCGATCACCAAAATCGGCACCAAGGGAGGGGAGGGGTCAGCATCAAAAAATCATGAAACAGTGGACATTCAAACACCATCCTTATCAGGGGGAATTTTCAGCCGCATCGTCCCATTGCGGCTCCAATGGGGGGGAGAATCCTCAGAGTAACGTACAGCCGCATCAATACAGAGGAAATAAAATCAAAAGATTCATAAGCAACTCAAGAGTGGACGTGTTGAACGTGGTTCAAATGGCGGCACGTGTCGAAAATAGTAACAGTGCTTAACAAAAGCTGTAGGTGAACTCCAGGAGCATAACTCAAATCTTGATAAGGAGAATGCAGAGTTGAGGAAGATTGTGGAAAGTGTCAAAGACGAAAACACGGAGCTAAAATCTTTCGTAGCTGATCAATCTTCAGAAATCCGAGCAATGAGGTCCCTCCTAGAGCAACTTATGAAAAATCTACAAACTCAGGGGGAGACGAGTTGTAAGGATCAGGAGGTACAGAGAAGAAATGATGATAATGAAGGCGATGATCCCGGTGCGAATAAAGAGATTGAGTCTGTAGATTTTCCTGCAGCTCAAGTTACACAAGTTCAGGGGGAGCCTAGTCAAGGCGAAGGAGAAAGGGGTGAGGCTAGTTCATCTAAACAGCCTACAGACTTTGAGATCAGTGAGATGATTGAAGCGCTCATGGATCTCGATGATGATCCACTGGAGGTAGGTTTTGATAATGAAGATGAAGAGCTGGAGGAACGGGAGTTTGTGCCAGAAGAGATAGTGGACTGGCAGTCAGATGATGAGGTAGTCGCTGATGAGGATGATGAAGCTGATGAGATAGTTGTGCAGCAGAATCCTATTACCGATACCTACATGATTGATGGAAATAGAATTGTCAATGTAGATATAGTAAATGCTGCATTGAATCCTCAGCCATCGACAGAAGAACCTGCAAGAGAGCTAACTAATGAAGAAAAACGAAAGCTATGGTTCAGGGCTGAAGAGAAGGAAGTAGCAATTAAAAAGACAATGAGAGTGCCAGGTACTGGGAAGCTGTCTGAGCGAATTTTAAGCTGGTTCTTTGACAGAGATCTGCAGCTATTTATAATAAAGAGAAAAGACGGGCTTCAGTACATGAGGCGAACTTTAAAAGCGTTCAACTCCCTGCCAAAGATCGAAATCACTACGCTAGCTTGGAAAGATCTTATAAACATTGGCAATGATCCCTACGCGAGCGTAATCGAAAGAATCATAAGAAAGGAAGGGAGATCAAGGAAGTTCGAGCGTTTGAATCCAAGGGTCGGGAGAAGAGTAGAGGATCCGTCACGTATTGATCCTCTAACTGGACGACCTTGGATGAGGATTCACTATAAGCCGGCTAGATGTCTTAGGAAGGTTCCTCTCAAGCCGATGCCACAAAATATTCTGAAGAATCTGAAGTGGTGGTTTGCTGACACGGAAACTGGGGAAGCGGTCATGGAAGACTTAGAAGAAAATGTTATTCTTAGAGTCTACGACCCTCTTCACCTGGTAAACCTCTCCAAAGATGATCTTCACATTTTGCATGCCTGTAAGATCTCAAGTGATACACATATGGACGGTGAAGCTAATAAGTATGAAAATGTAGTCAAGGTATGTGTCGAGAAAGGTTTGTATGCTGGTAGTATTTTGAATCAATAAATAAACAAAGTTTTTAAGTCAAATGTGTGAATTATTAGAAGCTATCGTCAAGGGGGAGTCTGTTGGTACATCCTGTGTGACGATAGCAGTCTAAGTGATTCTGCATAGTGATTTTAGCAAGTATGTGTTAGATATGTTTATATATGCTTGACTGTTATTGATTGTGTGTTTGAACTTGATGTAACATATTACAAGAAGTTCAAACATAAAGGTCAAAGATTAACTCAAGCATAAGTAAAACATAAGTTTCATCACTTAAGTGTTTAAGTGTATTGGCTAGATTCGAATAGGTAAAGGAAGACATTCGAATCTGTGATAGATTCGAATGTATCCTTAGATTCGAATGGGCTAGATTCGAGAATGTCATTGTGGATAGACTCGAATGGGCCTTGGGCCAGATTCGAGTTTGGCCCACATCATACTCGAATCAGGGTCCATAATTAGGGATAGAATCGAATCATTAAGAGACTTTTAGCAGAATTCGTGAGGAATTAAGCAAAAGGCGATCTCGAGTTTATCAGCTAGGTGAGTGCCGTTTCGGAGAGAATTAGTTCGTAGGATCGTTCGTGTGTCGTTCGTTCAGCGTCTAATAGTCTCCGTGTTCCGTTGGTTGAGAGTTGTCCGTCTAACCGTCAACGAGGATTCCGCACTCGTTCACGGATCCGCGTCTAGATAGATCTTGCATTGGTAGACCTTACAAAATCACACAATTATAATCCTTACAACATTATATATACTAAACGAAAGGGTGCAAGTGAACAAACACAATGGTCTATGGTGCCCTTTCATGAACGGTTGCATCATTTGCTAATAGTTGCAACTCTACATTATTTGCTATATGCAAGTCTAGGTCCTTCCACTTTCCATAATTGCATATTTGTACAATATATCTTAAAACAATTAGATAATAAAGATTAATCTAACATTCCCCACCTTTATCTTGATTGTTCTTTAGTAGGTCTTTGACTTCAATCTTCTGTTCTTTTGTTGTCTTCAGCTCTTTCATCTTCCTAACCGTAAACCTAACCATAAAACCTAAACCCTAAACCAAACCCTAAACCCTAACTCCAAACCTTAAACCCTAACCAAACCCTAACCCTAAACCCTAAACCCAAAAGTCTAACCTTAACCTTAAACCCTAAACCCTAACCCAAACCTTAATCCTCAAACCAGACCTAAAGACCTAACTCCAAACCTTAAACCCTAACCCCTAAATTCTAACCTTAACCTTAAACCCTAACCTCAATCCTTAAACTAGACCCAAAGACCTAACCGCCAACCCTAAACCCTAACCTTAACCCTAAACCAAACCCTAACCCTGAAACCATACCCTAAACCAAACCCTAAACCCTAAACCAAACCCTAACTCTAAACCAAAAGCCTCAACCCTAAACCTTAACCTTAACCCTAAACCCTAAAACAAACCCTAATCTAATACCCTAAACCCTAACAGTAAAAATAACCCTAACCTTAAACCCTAACCATAAAAAAACCTTGACCTTAAACCCTAAACCCTAAATCTTAACCCCTAAACCCAAAAAGCCTAAACATCAACACTAACCTAACCCTAAACTCTTAAACCCAAAACTCTAATCCTAAACGAAATGCTAAACTCTAACCATAACCCTAAACCAAACCCTAACCTTAAACCTAAACCAGAAACCTAAACCCTAACCCTAAACACTAAACCCTAAACCAAACCCAAACCGTAAACCCTTACCCTAACCCTAACCAAATCTTGAACGCTAAACACAACCATAAACCCTAAACCTAAATCAAGCCCTAAACTATAAACCCAAAACCCTAACCCAAAACCCTAACTTTAAACCCTAAAGTCATAACCCTAACCCTAAAACCAAACCTAAATCCCTAACTCTAACCCTAACCCTAAACACTAAACCCTAACCCAAACCCTAACCCTAAACCAAAACCTTAAACGCTAAACAAAACCCTAAACCCTAAGCCTAAATCAAACTCTAAACCATAAACCCCAACCCTAACCCTAAACCCTAAACCTAAATCAAACCATAAACCCTAAACCTTAACCCTAACCCTAAACCAAAAAGGCTAAACCCTAACCCTAACCGAAAACCCAAACCCTAACCCTAACATTAAACCATAACCCTAATTCTAACCGTAAACCAAACCATAAAGCCTAAACCCTTAACCAAACCCTAAACTCTAAACCTTAAACCCAAACGCTAAACCCTAACCTAACCCTAAACCCTAAAGTCTAACACTAGCCTTAAACACTAAACCCTAATGTTAATCCTTACACGAGGCCCAAAGACCTAACCCAAACCATAAACCCTAACCTAACCTAACCCAATCCCTAAACCCTAAAGTCTAACCCTAACCTTAAACACTAACTTGAATTTATTAAACTAGACTCAAAGACCTAACCGCAAACCCTAAACCCTATTCTTAAACCTTAAACCATAACCCTAAACTCTAACCCTAAACACTAAAACCTAACCCTAACCCTAACCCTAAAACAAACCCTAACCTTTTACCCAAAACCCTAACCCTAAAACAAACCCTAACCTTAAACCCTAAACCCTAACCTTAAACCCTAAATCATAAACCCTAAAACCTAACCAAAACAAAACCCTAAACCCTAACCCTAACCTTAAACCCTAACCCTAAACCCTAAAACAAACTCTAACCTTAAACCTCAAACCCTAACCCTAAACCCTAAGCTCTTAAACCCTAAACCCTAACCCTAAATCCTAACCCTAACCCTAACCTTAGACCCTAAACCCTAACCCTAAACACTAATCCTAACCCTAACACTTAACCCTAAATCCTAAATCAAACCCTAACCCTAAACCTTTACCCTAACTCTAAACCAAAACCGTAAACTCTAAACAAAACCATAAACCCTAAACCTAAATCAAACCCTAAACCCTAACTTAAATCCTAAAGCCTAACCCAAACCCTAAACCCTAACCCTAACCCCAAACCCTAACCTAAACCCCAAACCGTAACCCAAACCTTAAAGCTTAAACCCTAACCTTAATCTTAAACATTCTCAAGATGTATTGAGCTTCACACACACACACACACACACACACACACATATATATATATATATATATATATATATATATATATATATATATATATATATATATATATATATATATACATACATACATACATACATACATATATCTTACAATTTACCCTAAACCCTAAACTCTAACCTTAAACCCTAAACCCTAACCCTAAAACAAAGCCTAACCCTAAATGCTAATGTTGGTACACCCGTTGTGACGACGACAGTCTAGTTTTGTAATTGATAGTCATTTGTAATAGATAGGGCCTTATTAATACAAGTCATGATTATATGTTCATGTTTATGTCTTAAGTTCATGATTGTGTATCGTGTTTATGATTGCATGTTAAGTTCATGATTGCTAGATAAGTTCATGAGGTATGAACTTATGAAGATAAGTTCATGAGGTATGAACTTATGATGATAAGTTCATGAGGTATAAACTTGTGCCTGATAAGTTCGTACGAACTTATGGCTGATAAGTTCATACGAACTTAGCTGCATGGGCTTGAACTGATAAGTTCGTGGGCTTGGGCCATGCACGAACTTAAGGGTTATATCATGAACTTATATGCAACAATTCATCATAACTTTGAGAATTACTTTCCAGACGATTTCACAGAGCAATAGGGCGATCAAGGAGAGCAGTACATCTTGTGGGGTCGGTATTCGTTCGGCTAGCATCATGTTTGGCTCCGTGTTTCGCGTGTGTGTTTGTGATCGATCCGTTAACGTTAAATGAGGATTCTGCACACGTTTAACGCCGTCACGCCTTGATAGATCCGATAGGGGTGGACCTTACAACTAGTATCAGAGCTCTTTCTTGAGTGTTAAGGTTTCTAGGCGTTTTTCAGATAACTCACTATTTTCTCGAAGTTTATACGTTGATTTGAGCAGGTTTTCTCGTCTATAATCATTTAAGTTCATTTAGTCAGTGGGATTCATCGTTTTTAGCCTAAAAGACGTTGAATTAATCTGATTTTTTGAAAAATTCAATTTTTAGGCTCCGTCACGAACTTGCGGCGCACGAACTTAGTGAAATTTAGGGCATCACGAACTTGTCAGTGATAGGCTCCTTCATGAACTTGCGGCGCACGAACTTGTTTGTTTTAGGGTTCTACGAACTTAACTTGCTAAGTTCGTACGAACTTGATCCACGGACTTGTCAGAAACGAATTTTTCAGGATACGAACTAGGGGTTCACGAACTTGGGTCTCACGAACTTGATTTCAAACGAACTTAATTTGGTAAAACGAATTAAGTTGTAACTTCGTACGAACTTATCATAAGTCCATACGGACTTACTTAAAGCTTATTTTAAAAATTTTATTTAAATTAACTTTGTGAAACAAAAGTCTTCGAGAATGTCTAGTTTACACAAGTTCATGGAAATGGATCACGAGGTTGGTAAGTCTAATTCCCCACCTAAGCTTATGAAGATTGAAGACTACTACTGGTGGAAGGACAGGTTTGCAGACTTCGCTCGGTACAATGACATGCGAATGTGGATATGTATCGATGAAGGATATGTTCCCCTTACGCAAGACCTTGAGGGCAGGATGAAAGTTTTATCCTATCAACAGATGAAAGATGAGGAGAAGAAGATTTATGAAGCTGAAAATCGGGCTTTATCTTCTTTACCTCTGGAGATTCTCCATACCTTCAAACATCACCGAACCTCGAAAGAACTCTAGGAGGCATTGGAAAGAAGGTATCAGGGAAATCCTCAAGTAAGGAATGGGAGAACTGGCTTGTTGAAACAACAATTTGCATTCTTCAAGAATTTGAAGAATGAGAGTTTAGATGAAGTAATCACACGATTTTATCTTCTATTAACTGAACTGGATAATCACAGAGTTGATTATCAAGAATCTGAGAAAGTTGATAAACTTCTGGATGCTTTACCGTCAAATTGGGAAATGTACACTACTTTGTTGAAGCATGATCAAGAGAAGTTAAATACTCTTTCTCTCGAGGAAGTTACCAGGATACTACGAGCTCATAACTTCAAGTTACAGAAGAAGGAGATGGAATATGATCGTATACAATATCCTGAGATGTACTTCGGTAAGTCTAAGCCATCAACTTCTAGTGCAACTAAGTCAGGAGCAATAACTTTTTATACTGGGGAACGAGAGGGCATACCAGAAAAAGCAGAAGAATCTAATGGTAGGGCCTTTCTGGGTTTTTCAAAATCAGATGAATAGCCACAGAGTTATGCTTCAGGATCATCATCTCAGGGGTACACAAATATGCCAATGAGTGCTAAGACTGTAAAGGAGCAACTCAAGCTTCTAGCATCGTTTGTAGCAGCTTATGGGAATTGTATTCAAGGAAGATCAACGATCCAGCACTTTGGGAAGAAGACTACGATCAAGTTGATCCCGATGATCTAAGTAGATGGACCTACAATGGCAACTGGTCATGCTCACACAAAGATTCAAGAGGTTTGTGAAGAAAACAAGCAGAAATCTCAGTGTGAACAGTGTAGGATTCGATAAATCAAAGGTCAAGCGTTACAATCGTCAGGGGTTGGGACACTTTGCGAGAGAGTGTCAAAGACCCAAGATGGATAACTATCAAAACTCGGGACGTCAGAATTCAATCGGGTTAGGGAATCAGGGTTCAGTGGTTGGTTTACTCACTAACATGTCGTCTAACAAACAGTTAGATGATACATATGATTAGAATACACATCCTGAGGCGAACACTAGAGCTTTCATGGCTAAACTGACAGAAACGGATACGGGAGCAGAAGAATAAAAGGAAGAGGATACCTAGCAGTCCGATTCAGATACATTGGAATAGGAGAACACTGAGAAGCTGACTTCCTTGGAGTTTGCCGCTCAGATGGCCAACGTTGAATCTGACATGAAAAACGTAACTCTTAACTTTTCTACTTTGCATGATTTATGTGTTTTATGTACTACTTTGAATGATAAACTGAATCTAGTACGAGAGATACATACCTCAATAACTGCTCAAATACAATCATTAAAATCTGATAATGTCAGCTTATTAGACATTAAGGAAGATCTTAAGGCTAAAATAAAAGCTGATGCTCAAGATGTGATAGTTCTGAAAGACAAGTTAAGTGAACAATGTGTCCGGAACGAACTGATTTATGAGCATATAGAATCACTAACCAAAGAGATCTCCCTAAAAGATGAAGAACTTTGAGAATTACTTTCCAGACGATTTCACAGAGCAATAGGGCGATCAAAAGGAGCAGTACATCTTGTGGGGTCGGTATTCGTTCGGCTAGCATCGTGTTTGGTTCTGTGTTTCGCGTTTGTGGTTGTGATCGATCGGTTAACGTTAAACGAGGATTCTGCACTCGTTTGACGCCATCACGCCTTGATAGATCCGATAGGGGTGGATCTTATAGCTATGCTAACCCTAACACGTAACCATAAATCTAATCAAACCATAACCCTAAACCCTTACCCTAACCCTAAACCAAAACCCTAAACCCTAAACCAAACCCTAACTCTAAACCAAAAGCCTCAACCCTAAACCTTAACCTTAACCCTAAACCCTAAAACAAACCCTAATCTAATACCCTAAACCCTAACAGTAAAAATAACCCTAACCTTAAACCCTAACCATAAAAAAACCTTGACCTTAAACCCTAAACCCTAAATCTTAACCCCTAAACCCAAAAAGCCTAAACATCAACACTAACCTAACCCTAAACTCTTAAACCCAAAACTCTAATCCTAAACGAAATGCTAAACTCTAACCATAACCCTAAACCAAACCCTAACCTTAAACCTAAACCAGAAACCTAAACCCTAACCCTAAACACTAAACCCTAAACCAAACCCAAACCGTAAACCCTTACCCTAACCCTAACCAAATCTTGAACGCTAAACACAACCATAAACCCTAAACCTAAATCAAGCCCTAAACTATAAACCCAAAACCCTAACCCAAAACCCTAACTTTAAACCCTAAAGTCATAACCCTAACCCTAAAACCAAACCTAAATCCCTAACTCTAACCCTAACCCTAAACACTAAACCCTAACCCAAACCCTAACCCTAAACCAAAACCTTAAACGCTAAACAAAACCCTAAACCCTAAGCCTAAATCAAACTCTAAACCATAAACCCCAACCCTAACCCTAAACCCTAAACCTAAATCAAACCATAAACCCTAAACCTTAACCCTAACCCTAAACCAAAAAGGCTAAACCCTAACCCTAACCGAAAACCCAAACCCTAACCCTAACATTAAACCATAACCCTAATTCTAACCGTAAACCAAACCATAAAGCCTAAACCCTTAACCAAACCCTAAACTCTAAACCTTAAACCCAAACGCTAAACCCTAACCTAACCCTAAACCCTAAAGTCTAACACTAGCCTTAAACACTAAACCCTAATGTTAATCCTTACACGAGGCCCAAAGACCTAACCCAAACCATAAACCCTAACCTAACCTAACCCAATCCCTAAACCCTAAAGTCTAACCCTAACCTTAAACACTAACTTGAATTTATTAAACTAGACTCAAAGACCTAACCGCAAACCCTAAACCCTATTCTTAAACCTTAAACCATAACCCTAAACTCTAACCCTAAACACTAAAACCTAACCCTAACCCTAACCCTAAAACAAACCCTAACCTTTTACCCAAAACCCTAACCCTAAAACAAACCCTAACCTTAAACCCTAAACCCTAACCTTAAACCCTAAATCATAAACCCTAAAACCTAACCAAAACAAAACCCTAAACCCTAACCCTAACCTTAAACCCTAACCCTAAACCCTAAAACAAACTCTAACCTTAAACCTCAAACCCTAACCCTAAACCCTAAGCTCTTAAACCCTAAACCCTAACCCTAAATCCTAACCCTAACCCTAACCTTAGACCCTAAACCCTAACCCTAAACACTAATCCTAACCCTAACACTTAACCCTAAATCCTAAATCAAACCCTAACCCTAAACCTTTACCCTAACTCTAAACCAAAACCGTAAACTCTAAACAAAACCATAAACCCTAAACCTAAATCAAACCCTAAACCCTAACTTAAATCCTAAAGCCTAACCCAAACCCTAAACCCTAACCCCAAACCCTAACCTAAACCCCAAACCGTAACCCAAACCTTAAAGCTTAAACCCTAACCTTAATCTTAAACATTCTCAAGATGTATTGAGCTTCACACACACACACACACACACACACACACATATATATATATATATATATATATATATATATATATATATATACATACATACATACATACATACATATATCTTACAATTTACCCTAAACCCTAAACTCTAACCTTAAACCCTAAACCCTAACCCTAAAACAAAGCCTAACCCTAAATGCTAATGTTGGTACACCCGTTGTGACGACGACAGTCTAGTTTTGTAATTGATAGTCATTTGTAATAGATAGGGCCTTATTAATACAAGTCATGATTATATGTTCATGTTTATGTCTTAAGTTCATGATTGTGTATCGTGTTTATGATTGCATGTTAAGTTCATGATTGCTAGATAAGTTCATGAGGTATGAACTTATGAAGATAAGTTCATGAGGTATGAACTTATGATGATAAGTTCATGAGGTATAAACTTGTGCCTGATAAGTTCGTACGAACTTATGGCTGATAAGTTCATACGAACTTAGCTGCATGGGCTTGAACTGATAAGTTCGTGGGCTTGGGCCATGCACGAACTTAAGGGTTATATCATGAACTTATATGCAACAATTCATCATAACTTTGAGAATTACTTTCCAGACGATTTCACAGAGCAATAGGGCGATCAAGGAGAGCAGTACATCTTGTGGGGTCGGTATTCGTTCGGCTAGCATCATGTTTGGCTCCGTGTTTCGCGTGTGTGTTTGTGATCGATCCGTTAACGTTAAATGAGGATTCTGCACACGTTTAACGCCGTCACGCCTTGATAGATCCGATAGGGGTGGACCTTACAACTAGTATCAGAGCTCTTTCTTGAGTGTTAAGGTTTCTAGGCGTTTTTCAGATAACTCACTATTTTCTCGAAGTTTATACGTTGATTTGAGCAGGTTTTCTCGTCTATAATCATTTAAGTTCATTTAGTCAGTGGGATTCATCGTTTTTAGCCTAAAAGACGTTGAATTAATCTGATTTTTTGAAAAATTCAATTTTTAGGCTCCGTCACGAACTTGCGGCGCACGAACTTAGTGAAATTTAGGGCATCACGAACTTGTCAGTGATAGGCTCCTTCATGAACTTGCGGCGCACGAACTTGTTTGTTTTAGGGTTCTACGAACTTAACTTGCTAAGTTCGTACGAACTTGATCCACGGACTTGTCAGAAACGAATTTTTCAGGATACGAACTAGGGGTTCACGAACTTGGGTCTCACGAACTTGATTTCAAACGAACTTAATTTGGTAAAACGAATTAAGTTGTAACTTCGTACGAACTTATCATAAGTCCATACGGACTTACTTAAAGCTTATTTTAAAAATTTTATTTAAATTAACTTTGTGAAACAAAAGTCTTCGAGAATGTCTAGTTTACACAAGTTCATGGAAATGGATCACGAGGTTGGTAAGTCTAATTCCCCACCTAAGCTTATGAAGATTGAAGACTACTACTGGTGGAAGGACAGGTTTGCAGACTTCGCTCGGTACAATGACATGCGAATGTGGATATGTATCGATGAAGGATATGTTCCCCTTACGCAAGACCTTGAGGGCAGGATGAAAGTTTTATCCTATCAACAGATGAAAGATGAGGAGAAGAAGATTTATGAAGCTGAAAATCGGGCTTTATCTTCTTTACCTCTGGAGATTCTCCATACCTTCAAACATCACCGAACCTCGAAAGAACTCTAGGAGGCATTGGAAAGAAGGTATCAGGGAAATCCTCAAGTAAGGAATGGGAGAACTGGCTTGTTGAAACAACAATTTGCATTCTTCAAGAATTTGAAGAATGAGAGTTTAGATGAAGTAATCACACGATTTTATCTTCTATTAACTGAACTGGATAATCACAGAGTTGATTATCAAGAATCTGAGAAAGTTGATAAACTTCTGGATGCTTTACCGTCAAATTGGGAAATGTACACTACTTTGTTGAAGCATGATCAAGAGAAGTTAAATACTCTTTCTCTCGAGGAAGTTACCAGGATACTACGAGCTCATAACTTCAAGTTACAGAAGAAGGAGATGGAATATGATCGTATACAATATCCTGAGATGTACTTCGGTAAGTCTAAGCCATCAACTTCTAGTGCAACTAAGTCAGGAGCAATAACTTTTTATACTGGGGAACGAGAGGGCATACCAGAAAAAGCAGAAGAATCTAATGGTAGGGCCTTTCTGGGTTTTTCAAAATCAGATGAATAGCCACAGAGTTATGCTTCAGGATCATCATCTCAGGGGTACACAAATATGCCAATGAGTGCTAAGACTGTAAAGGAGCAACTCAAGCTTCTAGCATCGTTTGTAGCAGCTTATGGGAATTGTATTCAAGGAAGATCAACGATCCAGCACTTTGGGAAGAAGACTACGATCAAGTTGATCCCGATGACCTAAGTAGATGGACCTACAATGGCAACTGGTCATGCTCACACAAAGATTCAAGAGGTTTGTGAAGAAAACAAGCAGAAATCTCAGTGTGAACAGTGTAGGATTCGATAAATCAAAGGTCAAGCGTTACAATCGTCAGGGGTTGGGACACTTTGCGAGAGAGTGTCAAAGACCCAAGATGGATAACTATCAAAACTCGGGACGTCAGAATTCAATCGGGTTAGGGAATCAGGGTTCAGTGGTTGGTTTACTCACTAACATGTCGTCTAACAAACAGTTAGATGATACATATGATTAGAATACACATCCTGAGGCGAACACTAGAGCTTTCATGGCTAAACTGACAGAAACGGATACGGGAGCAGAAGAATAAAAGGAAGAGGATACCTAGCAGTCCGATTCAGATACATTGGAATAGGAGAACACTGAGAAGCTGACTTCCTTGGAGTTTGCCGCTCAGATGGCCAACGTTGAATCTGACATGAAAAACGTAACTCTTAACTTTTCTACTTTGCATGATTTATGTGTTTTATGTACTACTTTGAATGATAAACTGAATCTAGTACGAGAGATACATACCTCAATAACTGCTCAAATACAATCATTAAAATCTGATAATGTCAGCTTATTAGACATTAAGGAAGATCTTAAGGCTAAAATAAAAGCTGATGCTCAAGATGTGATAGTTCTGAAAGACAAGTTAAGTGAACAATGTGTCCGGAACGAACTGATTTATGAGCATATAGAATCACTAACCAAAGAGATCTCCCTAAAAGATGAAGAACTTTGAGAATTACTTTCCAGACGATTTCACAGAGCAATAGGGCGATCAAAAGGAGCAGTACATCTTGTGGGGTCGGTATTCGTTCGGCTAGCATCGTGTTTGGTTCTGTGTTTCGCGTTTGTGGTTGTGATCGATCGGTTAACGTTAAACGAGGATTCTGCACTCGTTTGACGCCATCACGCCTTGATAGATCCGATAGGGGTGGATCTTATAGCTATGCTAACCCTAACACGTAACCATAAATCTAATCAAACCATAACCCTAAACCCTTGCCCTAACCCTAAACCAAAACCCTAAACTCTAAACAAAACCCTAACCCTAAATCAAACCCTAAACCCTAACCTAAATCCTAAAGCCTAACCCTAACCCTAACGCTAAACCCTAACCTAAACCCCAAACCATAACCCAAACCTTAAACCCTAACCTTAATCTTAAACATTTTCCAGATGTATTTAGCTTCACACACACACACACACACACACACACATATATATATATATATATATACACACATATACATATACATATACATATACATATACATATACATATACATATACATATACATACATATATCTTACTATATACATACATACATACATACATACATACATACATACATACATACATACATACATACATACATACATACATACATACATACATACATACATACATACATACATATATATATATATATATATATATATATATATATGTATGTATGTAAACGTCCTTTTTTTCTACCATGAGCTTCTCTAATGGACACGTGTCCATTTTAAAATATTGACACGTAACCATGAAAACCAATCTCTTAGATGATCTATAATAAATTTAATTAATGACTTTAAAAATATTCAAAAGGGCAAAAAAAACCTATGTTACAATTACTTTTTTTTTTCCTTCCTCTTTCTTCTTAAAATAAAAGAAAACAATCAGCAGTGTGCATGTTTTTCAAAATATATGTATGTTTGTATGTATATTCTTTATAATTCGAATCACCTCGTCTAATCGGTTGTATATATTACTGAAAATCAACATTTACTTTTTTACCAAGAAATGGATCATAAGATAAAAAACTTACAGTTTAATTGGTTAACAATACCTTTTATTGTCAAAATTTAATCTTGTTATCTTTCTTGACCTAAAAAATTTTACATTACCTTTATTATCAATTTTTGTATTTTATGTTATCTTTCTTAATTATTTATCCATTTTTTAATATACACACTAGCAGTGAAATTTATTTAATTTATGTTGTCCAAGAAGATAAATTTATCAACAACGCATGTATAATGTATTCGAGATTAACATTATAATTAACAATTATTCTATATTAATTCTTGACAAAAAAAAAACTATATAAGTTTTGCAAGCATGAGATTGCATTTTGTCAACTATTACTTGATAAAAAAGGTAATTTGTACATCTACAAGGATGCACACCCAACGTGATACATATTACATATATGGGATGATAATTGAAAGTTCTTACCTATGCACTTTTTGGTGTTGCCCATGTTCATGGTATAAATTCAAAATGTTATTAGCTTCACCACATTTGGTGATTTTGTTTATGTTTATTTGATGTTCTTACTTCTATCAATATTATTTTTATGATATAGCAACAAG
>JAANYP010007723.1:0-2500 GCA_020465985.1 Centrapalus pauciflorus | reverse complement strand
AACTATCTTTCCAACCCGGAAAAACTGGCCGAATGACTTCGGTGGCCAGTTAAGTCGGTTTCGGCCTATCTATGTTCACCCCTAAGGTACCTTATGTGAGTTGTACGTGAAATTTACATATGATTTTTATAATGTTAATTAAAACATGTTTTTGGAAAAAAAATTTTAAAATATCATTTTAAATGTGGTACTTTATGGTACGCTGCATGATGAGTTGTACTTTCTCGATATACACGCACACACACACACACACACACACACACATATATATATATATATATATATATATATATATATATATATATATATATATATATATATGTAGAGAGAGAGAGAGAGAGAGGTGGGTTTAATGGAGAACCTTCATGCATCGAAGAACATTGAAGAACCTCCATGCACCACCACAAGTGCATCAAAATCCCGCATGATGCATCATTATTTCCAGGTGATGCATCAAATTCACGCGTGATGCATTACGATTTTCTTGCAATGCATTATGGTTCTCCAATGTTCTTCGATGCATAAAGGTTCCCCATTGAACCCACTCCTCTATATATATATATATATATATATATATATATATATATATATATATATATATATATATATATATATATATATATATATATATATGTGTGTGTGTGTGTGTGTGTGTGTATATATGTATATATATAATGGTTTAAAATGTATAACTTGTTATTACGATCTAAAACCATATATAAAAAAATTATAAAATCTTTCTACATAATTAAAATTAACAACTGTCAATATAGCTTGCAATACATAAAAGTGGGACTACGTCATTTCTTACATTTTGAAAATTTTTATTGTAAACATGAATAAGCCCGTCAATTGTAACCTAATTATACATTATAGTTATTGGTTTGGTACTTGGAAAAGCTACACATTTTGAATAACGAAAATTTTATAGGCACATTGTATTATATTATTCAATACTTATAAATTATAATGTATAAGTGTGATACAAAAGAAACCTCAATGAACTCTATGTTTATTTATTTGGTCTAGATCAGCTATACTAATCGTAGTATTCTATTTTATTTAATACCTTAAAACGTATATATGTGTAATTATCAAATTGTGCAAACACTATATTTTTTAGTGTAAAAAACAAGTATAATTATAATTGTATTCAAAGTAGAAAATGAGACAAGTATAGATTAGAAGCTGAAGTCTGCTGCAATTGTGCATAAAATCACACGTTTTAATAAATAAAAAGATGATGAAAATTGTTTTTTAAATAAAAAAAATGGTTGGTAAATTATCACGCATGGATCCACGAGAGGCATCAACATCATACAAGGAAATTATGGCATAAATTTTTTTTGATAAGAATTGAAGATAACGTTCAATCTCCGTAAGAAGATAAATAAAATTTAGAATTGTCTTATTATTACATATCTAACATGTCTAACATGTGAACTATTTCTTTGTTGTTGTTACCTGCTTCATCTTGCTCATTGTAAACTTGGCATAGTATATTTAAATTTAAGAAATATATAATACAGAAAAAATCCATCATAATTTCATAGGTTTTCTCATTTATACGTTCTTGTAGTGATTTAAACCCCATTTATGTTGGATAATTAGGGTATGCAAATGGGAATCAAGATCATGAATGTTTTTGAGATCTTTTTGAGACATTTTTTGTAAACAATATAATTATTTAACTTAAACTGGGTTTTTTCAAATCTTATTTCGGGATAATACATAAGAAAATGTGTTAGTTTCAGATTGTTGAAATTTGTTAGTGTGTGTATGTATTTGGGTCAAGTGGGTTCACTAGTTTTGCAAAGTACCTGAGATAATTCGTTTAAACCATTTTTTGGAAAAAACACTATAAGAAATGACGTTAATTGCGGTGACGGTATTAGCGGCAATATGGGGAATTAGAAGCGACAACTAATTAAAAAACGCGGAACGAGTCGTCACTAATTTAAAGGCTTTAGCAACGACACTTTTATTGAATTTTTAAAAAAATTAAAAAAACAGAACCGTTAATAGCGGCGACATTTTGATCAATAGCGACAACATAACAGCAGCGACTTTTTGAGGCTTTAGCTTGTAATGAAAAAAACTATAATTATGTTTAATATAATAATAATAAACTACTCGCAAAAAATCACACATGCATAAACATACATTAGAACTATGCAAAACGTGTTTGTTCACATGAACTGTACATTTGTAAACGTATGTTTACACTAAATATATTCATATAAATTTTATCACGTTCACATAATTTTTAAGATACTAAAAGATTTGACTGTGTTTAATTTTTAATTATAGTCTTATATTATTTGTATGTACAAACGTGAATATGAAAAAAAGATTAAAAATAAAATTTTTTCCAAAGTATGTTCACACCCGAAATCTATGTGTTCACAAATTCGCACAGTACTTTTGTATTTTTTAAGTACACGTACGGACTATATATATATATATATATATATATATATATATATATATATATATATAT